>MU182375.1:141646-153208 GCA_016904865.1 Pissodes strobi | reverse complement strand
GGCAATGTATATTATAAGTTAAATGAGGCAACTTATTTTTGTTAAGAAATATAATTGTTTGCAAACATTGCCAAAGACGCAATGTATATTATAAGTTAAAAGGGGCAACTTATTTTTGTTAAGAAATGTAATTGTTTGCAAACATTGCCAAAGAGGCAATGTATATTATAAGCCAAAAGAGGCAACTTATTTTTGTTAAGAAATATAATTGTTTGCAGACATTGCCAGAGAGGCAATGTATATTCTAAGCCAAAAGAGGCAACTTATTTTTGTTCAGAAATATAATTGTTTGCAAACATTGCCAAAGAGGCAACTTGTTTGTGTTAAGAAATATAATTGGTTGCAAACATTGCCAAAGAAGTAATGTATATTATAAGCTAACCGAGGCTACTTGTTTTTGTTAAGAAATATAATTGTTTGCAAACATTGCCAAAGAGGCAATGTATATTATAAGTTAAAAGAAGCTTTTTGTAAAGAAATATAATTGTTTGCAATTTTTTTTTTATTTTTTGTTTTATTAACTACATGTTGAAGGGCTATGCTGCCTACACTTAACAACAATAAAAATAATGACACTATTATATTACAGATTAATTATAAGAGGTAATCTATTTGCAATATTATTTCTTTTTATAATTGCACGATTTTGAAGTTGTCCTTCGTTAAAGTCTTGTAAGTTACGAGGGTCGTTTTGTAGCTCTATTCTGCGTTCTTCCTCAATATCAACTAAATTTTCAAATAATTCTCCATTTGAAATGCAAATATTATGTAGTACACAAGCACCCATAATATTCAATACACATAAATCTTACCTAACGGTCTCCAGAAATTTCAGCCTGCAGAATGGACCTTTTAATAATGCCAACGAATTTTCAATTTTTACGCTGGCTTTGCCCAAAATCGTATTGAAGTTTTTTGTCTCATTGTTAAAATGCCCATGGTCTTTGAAACCCACAATCAAATTAATGTCGAGCTTGTAGGCTAAGTCTCCAGTTAAGTGAGAATCATTAAAGATTCTCACTTCTTCTCTTCTTATAGCTCTATGCAGATTTGAACTATTTTGTTATAAAAAAAATAATATTTCAGTTGGGTGAAGGTATAATTATTTTTATTTGTGATCTGGAGATTACAGCATGCTCACATTTTCATTTACAGAATTTGTACTAATTATTGCGAGAGGGGTGGGAGAGGTCTCAGTTTCAAATCCCAATGAGAGCTGCCAATGACTAATTTTAATTTCGTCCGAAAAGTTTCTAAACAATATTCTTTAACATAATTATTATCCGCTTTTTGGAAAATTAATAGTGTTATGCACACTCGATTTTTGAAAAATATTACCTGTAAATCCATTTGCACTGAATTGCTGAGATATATCAGCTTGTCTTGCTCTATCTGGCCAACAAATAATCCTGTACCGGTTATTCACTTCGAGTAGTAACTTGCAGATTCGAATTAGAAATGCCCAGCATGTAGATTTTGTTACACCAAATCTATTTGCCACTGATCTACAAATAACGAAAGTATTTAATTGTTATTTATGGTAGACAAAACTAATAAACAAAACCATTATCCAATATATCATGAATAAATATCAGAATAATAACTACCTAATATATGGATGACCCCGTAGATGAGGTGCCTTAGAAGGGTGTCTGTAATTTGTTTACCCATAAGGCCTGTGCAGATAGGCCGAAATTTTGCTGACTTGTAATAATTCTTGCTGACTCGTGGGTAGGATGGAACTGTAGATGGCTTTAAATACAGTTTTGCAAGTTTCTTTTAAAATTTTTCCCCAACACCAGTTTTAAATTATAAGAAAAATCTGCTGAGCCGGGTCAGAACAGATTTCTTATAACCTAAAATTGTTGGGAAAATATTCAGAAAAACAATGGAAAATTAATTAGAAATATGTCATTTCGTGTCACACACCGGTTACCAAGAATTCTTATGGGTCAGCAAAGATTTCTTATAATTTAAAACTGGAAAGATAAGGAAAAATATTTAGAAAAACAAAGAAAATTGTATTTAGGACTATCTAAAGTTCCATCCCAAGAACAGGTCAGCAACAATTCTTACGGATCACGAACATTCTCCTATAATAAGGATTTCTTTTGGCTGCGAAATGTGACTTTTTCTAATATTGCTTAGGGTGTTTCTCACACTTCTTTACTTATTTTGATCAATCATGCAATTTACTATTTTTTTTTTTGGGG
The DNA here is from genome assembly GCA_016904865.1 of Pissodes strobi. Lineage (NCBI taxonomy): Eukaryota > Metazoa > Arthropoda > Insecta > Coleoptera > Curculionidae > Pissodes > Pissodes strobi. The sequence goes on along the minus strand of MU182375.1, from coordinate 150,995 downwards.
GAATACCTTCTTTACCTAAAACTTTCTATATTCCCAAGGTACCAAATGGTAATCATTACTTCTTTTTTAAAGTAGTTCTTGGATAACAAACACTTCTTAAACCTGCAACGCTATGTATTTTTATCAGCAAATCTTCAAATGTGCTTGATAAGATTCGAAAGTGCTTCTTAAATAATTGATTGTCATCCAAAAGGGGTATTGTAATCTCTGCGAAATTATCGATTTTTTCTATAATATGATCTTCATCTGAAGAATCGTCAAAATAAATGTCCTTAACCCTTGGTTAGTCGCGCGGGTGACATATGTCACCCACTCCCACTCTTCACAACACAGTTTTTTAACAGGAACGTTCTGGCGTCCATGGATTTTAGTAGCTGCTGAGCATTCGAAGCTCTTTATGGTATCCTAGGCGGGTTTATTGAGAAGTTAGTGTTTGCTGTATTTTGCCTGAAATATTCGACTGGGTGACATTTGTCCCCCGCGCGACTAAACGTGTTAGTCATTTTGAAAAGGTGTGTTTATAGGTTTCTTAAGATATTTTGTATTATGTTAAAGTATTTATTGCGGCAATAGACGTCACCAATTTTATACAAGGTTTTGTACAAGGTTTTGTGATGTATCATAATATTTCTTACTAATATTATATCCCAAATAGGATAAATATAAATTTGCAATTACCTAGTTCTTCAAAACAACTTATCTTTTATATGTACATATTACACTGTATTTAAACATTGTATGTACATATTACATTTATATTTGTATGTACATATGTATTTATGTGTATTTTTTGTTTTTATTTTAATTTTTTTTTGTACATGTATTTATATGTATGTATGCATTTCTCTATGCACATGTTCTATTTGTATGTACATATTACAGTGTATTTCGCAGATAGATAATGAACCGTCCACCTAAACGACAAATGGCTGTAACAAGTAGTGATCCAGATATTTGGTTAAAGCAGTATAAAGAGCTAAGCGATGAGGAACAGGACGACCGTATTACTGAAGACGAAAATATGTTACAAATATTAGCAAATATTTTTTGTCTTATAAAAATAGTAAACACCCCCAATAATCCAAAAATATGACCATTGATTTTATTTATAATTTTTTTTCTTATTAAAGTGATCTAAATTGCGTGGGTGGCACATGTCACCCACGACGCGACTATACGCGTATACAATCCTTGCGCGACTAACCGAGGGTTAATAAAATTTGTAACCCAAACTAATCCAAACATTGTGTTGGAATAGCGAAGCCAGCGGAGAGCCATGCGTGAAGTGAAATAACTGAAATATTAAAACAACAAACACCGGGTAGCTGCCAAATGCGCAGGTTTGAAGGTTGAAATTTGCTGTAGGTAGACGTGAGTCAATAGGTTTGTTCTAGCAGCGATTTCAAACGGTTTCAAACCGTACGGAGTTTGCGCATAGCCATATAAGCGACGTTTATATCGTTATGCGCAAACTCCGGACGGTTTGAAACCGTTTGAAATCGCTGCTAGAACAGACCTATTTTCAATTGCTTCTGTAGGAATGGGCGAAATAGGGCGGGCAAATGTTATCGATTATTATCGATTTATTACATTATGTTATTAGCAAAATGTGCTGCAGGAAGACAATGTATATTTTTTTGCCAAAAATTACGATAGTATATAATTTTTTTTTTCCACTTACTTGCTTAATATTATATTTCTTTAACGGCATATGAATGCTCAACTATTGATTTATTACCATTGTTTTTAGATTTGTCTGTAACTGAACTTTTTAGGTTTTGTTCTTATTATTAAGTAATGTGATTATCCAATAATATTATTCGTATTTAGGGTGCCCATAGCCCACACCCTGTTTGAAACTAAAATTACCCCACATTTCACTCCAAGACACAGGTAAGCAATATCCGATACTTAGCGACAAGCATCCACGGAGGGTGGCCCCCAACTTGATTGACCCTAATAAATAATAAAGCTCATCGGAAGGGATCGGTAAGTTACAAAAGTAAACACAAAAGGGTGCGAGCGGCAAATAGTTGTTAAGTGGCCCGCCGGTATTCACCGGACACTTGCCAAATGTTTTAGGAACTGGCTAAAGCATGATAAATACCGGAAGTGTCCGAATTTGTCGAAAGGGCCGCGTTGGACCGCAAAACTTGCGAAAGGGAGCAGTCGGGCCGGTTAATATTTGATAATTGATGAGTTATAGGGTTGCATGCTTTAGGGAAGGTGTCCGTGTCTTCTAATTGCTTTAGTTTAAGTCTGTTCCTAATTTTCAGGTGAGGACTAAACTGTTCTCCAAGTTACCCGTATTAAAATAATTTAGAAAACAGTATACAAAGTTGCAGGGTAAAATCCTGAGGGTATAAAATAATCGTTCATAATTCCAATTTAGCCTATATGCACCAAACTCATCAGAGTTTATTTCGATATCGAGTCTAGAGGAAAAATGTCGAGGGGCGGCAACGCCACTGATGTTTCTCCAGCGGGGACCCCTATTTATATTCTAAAAATAATTCAAAATACTTGAATATTGAGGTTGTGAGATATTAATATAATAATACTATAAAAATATGCTTGGGAAGCTGTAACCTTGTGAAATGACTAAATGGGGGTACAACTTTGTCAGTTTCTAAAGTGGCGGCTACACATTTACTGCGGTTTATATGATAAGAATAATAATTAGGAAACCAAGTACGTAATGGTTACGTATGAAGTATTCCAGTAAATTTCGAACCAGATAGTTAACGAGATATTCAAAGCAAAGATGTTATTGAAGTGAGAGCATATTCTTATTGTAAAACCCAGCGTACGAAGGGCTTTCGTTACAAAACCCTATCTATCAAAGTGGCAGTTAAAAGGAAGTTCTACCACAATATATGGAAGTTTTTATACTTATATAAAATCGTGGATCGTTAGAAAATGTCGCTCTTTATGACTTGCCAGATGTATATCACTATTTCAAGTTTATTTCCACTGTAAATTGGCCTTATTGAGTTCGATATATTCGGAACTTGTTTATTTATTTAATGGCAGGATAAAAATAAAAATACATACATTTATTGTTTGAAAAAACGCGCGCAATAAATAATGTATAATATAGAAAGCGCACATCTTTCTATCACGCTCAGTGTTGCCAGTCAAGTACAATTATTGTAATTGATCTAGTACCTTTTTAGACAATTCAATACCTGAAAAACAATGGTCTTTATTATCTTCTAATTTTATTTAGTTTCAACAATTAATGTTGTACTACATCTACTTCAAAGCAAGTAAACTCATTTTGAGTAGGCAGCTTAGACAGCGAGTAATTCAGCTATTAGCTATATTTAATCGCTATTGCCAAGTAAAATTTTAGGCAACATCAAATATCGTGGGTACCTCGGTTATTTATTTCAATTAATTCGATTTTAATTTTAATTGATTAAATGTCAAGTTCTTTTTCTCTAATGTTGTAACAACCAAACCGATTTTCTGTTCACCTATATCTAACTGTTTCATTTATTACCTTTAGTATTAGTGTTCCAAAAAGGGAAGTAAATAGTAAGTATAATTGATTTGAATTTCATTGGGCTTAATAATTGAATCGTTTTGATTTACTTTTATTTTGAATTGACTTAACTTTTGATGTAATTTTTTATTTTTTTATTGGTAAATTTCTGACGGCCATTATTATTTATTCAACTATGTTGCACGGTGACATTGGTATATACTAACACACTGAAAGTGGTTTCAATGAGTAAATCGATGTAGTGGCTGTTCAGAGCAACACATCTCTACAAAGAGTACCAGTGGAACGCGGCTTACTCAAGATGGCGGCGCAAGGCAAAGTCTCAAAACCAGACGTCAGAACCGAAAAAATGAATTAATTATGAAAGCCACATTATAGACAATCAACTAATACAGCCTTTACGATGGTACATGCCCGTAAATACCGTCCACCAGAAGATACGAACATAAGATAATCTGTCTTAAAATAACATATTGCAAGTTTGTCCTCGTTGTTTTTACACTTTAAAAGCCTTAAACAACTTAGTTTTTTTTAGGGGAATCAAAAACCCAATCCAATTAAGTGAAGAGAAAGGCAGAGAACACCCTCGCAATAGCCGAAATAAAAACTCGGCACAGACCGTCCAGGGATTTGGCCAATAAATTCCGGTAACCCTAAAAAATACTTAGAATTAGGGTCCACTACCCTCATACAAGGTACAGGGTGTTCCAACGAGGACTGAACAGGGCTTATTTTTGATCTCCCCTGTATTTTTAAGACAAACCAAAATAGCCATTGGATATATATTTTTTCTGCTAAATAATAAGTTCCAAGTTTTCTAAGTTGTTTTTTTCTGTTTTTTCCTCAAGAATCAAAATAAATATTGTTATGGGCTTATCATGAAAGAGCTGTAGATCATTCACATAAAAGACAATCACCAAAGAGTACAAGGATTGCAGTGATTGCACGAATATTAACAGATTACCTTTCGCGATGTTCGGGATTTGGAGTACCTGCAACACTACGGCAATTTTTAAGGAGCCCAAAATAAAGAGCAACGATGTTTTTGGGTACCACTGCGACCATTGCAAGAGAGTAGTTTGCCAAACATGTGGTGACATCACTGGACCCACAGAAATAAGGGCCATAGTTCTCTCGAAACGAGCCTTTACATTTACTTTCAAGGAGTACCTCAACAATGTTAAAAAGATATTGGGCCTGTAAGCGAACTCGAGAAGTCTCTGAAAGACCTGCAAAGTAATCTACCAGCACTTGTAAAGGAGTCTGTGACTGCTGTTACCACCTCACTCGAAGACAGACTTACTCATCGGGAATACCACAGCAGTGACGCCGCTAGTTCTCAGGTAGTGCCAAACAACTCTTCATTCGTCACCTCAAGCATGGATATTCTGGCAGAGCTACAAGAACACCAGATCAGGGCAAATAATATACTTCTCTTTAACATACCAGAATTTGAGGATGATATCTCTCTCTTGCAAACGTTAACTGGCACCCAACCTACCACCTGCCGGGTATCTCGCTTTGGTAAACCCAACTCCAAAAATGCTTGTCCAACAAGAGCAGTGATGGGCTCAGCATATGAAGTCCGAACTACGCAATCGTCACAAACTTAAAGGAACGCATATTTACATTAAGTCTGACCTTACCACTAAGCAAAGAGACCTTGAAAAGGCTGCTTTGGACGACCTTAAAAAGCGTCGTGAACAGCGCGAGCAGAATTTACAGTTGAGATTCTTGCAGGGTATGCCACAAACCTCCCGAGGGGTCAAGCACCACCAACAGCAGCAGTAAACGCCAATTCAAGATCCGTATAAAATACTCACACCTTAACGTCTATTACCAAAATGTTCGTGGTATCCGTACCAAGTTGGAAGAGACTGGCTTGAACAATAACTTTCACCCAGGAGAGCTTGGTTTTGATGCATACAATGTATTCCGTTGTGATCGTTCGACCGCAACCAGCACCGCCGAGCGTCTTGGAGGAGTCCTGGTTGCTGTTCATCATTCCATTCCATCACGCTTAGTAGAATCTACAAGCGCTATAGAACAGGTGTATGTTGTGATTGGCACCGGTAAAAGGCAAATGGTCCTAGGATGTATCTACTTACCACCAAACACTCCATTAGAGAAATATGAGATATTTGGCAACAATCTTGATGAAATAACTCAACAGATTAATCATGCTGGGTGCTGCATTATGGGTGCTCACCGATCTGTGGATGGATATCATCTGCCTCCTACCGAACTTGGCAAAATACAACACATGTCTGAGGTCTGTTCATTCCACAATCTGTTCCAGCTTAATGAGTCCAAAATCTTAATCATAGCTTGATATATGGCACGTATGGTTGACTTGCCCCCTCTAAAGCCATTTTGACTATTTGAGATTACCGAGTTACCCTCGAAGAAGGTCATAAATCTACTGTAAAAAATATTTTCAAAAATTTTACTTATGTTAGGCAGCCGTGAGATAGGTCTGTAATTCTTCTCATCATCCTTTTCGCCTTTCTTATGTATTGCCTTTTATAGCTTAATTAAATATAATGATCCAGAATAATAATGAAATAACATATGGATTAACCCCTGTAACATAAGATGTGCGCTGCATGCGCGGTCGATTTCGCAGTTAACTGGATTGATTAATGAATTGAAATCATCTGATCCCTGATGTTAAAATGAAGAAATTAAAGGTTGTTTAAAGATATTAAATTTTATTTTAAATCCGGAACTGGATACGACTTTTAAATAAATCACCATGGACTTGAGAATACTTGTGATTATACCGATGGCCACAGCGGAAGCCGAAAGGAGCTTTTCAACTTTGAAGTTGATTAAAATATATTTAAACAATTCAATGGGTAATGATAGACTAAAGGCTTTAGCTATGATAAATATTTAAAGTGTTATGGTCAATTCTAGATTTTAATGAAAAGTTATTGAAAAATGTATTATGGACAAAAACAGGCGAATGGAATTTCACTTTAAAAACTAGGAAACGTCAAGGTCTAAGTGCTAGCCACCGACAAAAATATATACAATATCCCTTTTTTGCCATCACACATATTTTTTGAACGTTTTTGAACTTCTCAAGAACTTTTTTCACAACTTTATTGATTTGTAGTGACAAAAAACTGTCTTAATGATTTACTGTTCTGGACTCGGTAAGTACCTACTTATTCATTTCTTTACGTGCGCAACAATTACCATTCAAGAGGGTGCCGAATCCTAGTTTCTTTACGACTTTTGGGTAAAAAATGGGCGTGGCACCCCCAAAATTTTTAACCTCCGGCGAGCTTGCTCTCCAGCTTTCGAACAGCCACTGATCCCCCCCCCCCCCCCCCGGACTAACTCTGGCTACGCCACTGGTTGAAAGTCGGGCCTTTTGACACTTCGACAGGCTCTAAAATCTAAACCGACGCCGACGGTTTGCACAATCCCGTTTTAAGTTTTCATCAAGATTCTTAAACTCTAATTTACGACTCTTGGATTTTCATAAGCTATCAAATGACAGTAACGATTTTAACCCGCGGGTACAATTAACCGGAACTTTTAAATCTGCGGTTAAATTCAAAGTTACTGTCGTTCGAGAGCTTATAAAAACCCAAGAGACGTAAATTAGAGTTTACGATTCTCGATAAAGCACTTAGATAGGAACGTGCAAACCGTTTTCTTTGATCTCGTGCGGTTTAGATTTTACAGCCTGTCAAAGTGTCAAAATGCCCGACTTTCAACTGTCAATATTTCGCAAACAGCTAAAGATAGGTATATGATATTACACACGAAATGTGTTTAAATTTCTCTAGAGAGTCCAAAAGTATAGTAATATACAGGGTGTTCTATTTAAAAAACAGTTCATTCATGGCGTAATTCTTTTGTGTTTGGTTTAAACGTTTTTTTCGATCAATTTTTGAATTTAGCAGAAAAAATACATCCAATGGCTATTTTGGTTTGTTTTAAAAATACAGGGAAAGTCAAAAATAAGTCCCTGCTTGCCCTATGTTAATTAAAAATTACCAACTCCAGACAATTAAATGCAAACATAGTAAACAAGGCATATTTATTTCTAAAAAAAATCGAGGATTGAGTAAGGCATTCACATGTGTAACTCCCTTCTCCTTTTTCGGAGGGCAATCAATGGAGTAAAATATATTGTCAATGAAAGATGGTCAAATTACTACGAGATGAGGGCGAAAATTGCTGGATTTTTACCGTAATTAATGGGAGCATTTTACGATATTGTACAGTTTCTAACATATGATGTTATCATTCCTGTGCCATTTCTTTGAAATGTAAGTAATATATAAAGAAATCTCCCATGAAAATGAGTAACTGCATTATCGACAAGATGGTGAAGGAAATTGTAATAATATATACAATTTAATAACCGAATAGGAAAGTAGATAAGAGAAATGGTAGGTAAAATTTAGCTTATCTCGTAAATACTTCAAAATAAATTCCATTTTTGGCACTTAAAAAAAATTAATGTAAATTTGACATTTATACTAAATGACAGCTGTCAATTTTTTTTCGAAATTTTCAGTTTTTAAGTAGGCAGATGTGATTGTTGCGTTTGTCATAAATTATTTAGTAAAGAAAAACCCATTTAGTGCGTAGGTACTTTTCAAAATGCCACTCCATAATGCTTGATACACAGAATCTGCATTGGCATATCCTTTAGCTCCAATACTTTACAATAATTTAGCCGGTCTCTTCAATTTTCGAATTTTATGATAAGTTAAGCAACATCAGGCGTGGTTAGTACTTGGATGGGTAACCGCTTGGGTTAGTTTTATGAAGGTAATTTATTTAACTGAAACAAACTATGCACAGTAAGCTTATTTACAACATATACTCGTCAGTATTTCTGACTCTCATTTATTATTTAGCACATGCGCGCTGTCGAATAGTTCTCTTCATAAGTGTAGCAGTGTTTTGATTACGATTTTCCATATAGGAATCAATGCCAATGCGCTGTATATATTAATAAACAAATTAATTAACACATCATAGCATCGAACTAGGAGAGAAATGTCGAAATTGGAATAAGTTCTTTTACACCCACCCATGCATGGGTATATGGTTCGTCTAGAAATCCAATTAAAATCTACTCTAAACAAAGGGCGGCCAAGCATAACCGCGCGTATATATATATATGTGCGAATTGTAAGTTCTTAATCCCTGACGAAAACGTTTTTAGGGAAACGGGGAATATATACAAACCCCCAGCAGCGAGAAAAAGGATTATATTGCTGAGGGATTTAAGTATTTTCGCTCGTTTTATTAGTTGGTTTTCGCGCGCGATTGGAATATTTGATGCCCGGTAACTTCTTGGAGCTGTTGAGTTGACGGTAATAATTATAGTTTAGATCACAGTGCTCATACATAATATCAATTTTAATTACAAAAAGCTTCGTTGTGTAAACGCAAAATAAAGGAGGACAAATACGCAATTAAAAAACAAATGCAAAGCTGAAAATAAATTTGAAGTATAACATCAGATGCAAGCATCAGAAAAAAAAAATACAAATAACATTTAGAAAATAACAAAAATCTGTACTTAAAGTATAATAAACTGGTCAGTACATGACAAAGTAAATAAAAAGAAAATTGATAAAAATTATGTGCCTCACCGTTATAAACACACAACTGAAGTGAAAGAGATATTAGGAATTGAGTTTTTTTTTCCTTAACTTTTGCCCCCGGTTTCGACACTTTTTCCTATATTTTTTGTTGCTTTTTTTCAATCATAAAACATTTTTTTTATTATTTTTGCCATCTCTAACTTTTTTTGTATTATTTTTTTTAGTTCGTTTTATAGTACTTTTATTAACTTTCCGAACA
>MU182375.1:124683-135128 GCA_016904865.1 Pissodes strobi | reverse complement strand
AAAATTAGCTTTCGAAGTTCGGAAGGCAATCCGGTCGAAAACGTCCCCCTTTTAAGGAAATTGACCCATAACAATGTTGTCAAACGATTCGAATTGCCTGACAATCGTATTCTTTGGGACGCTCCTTTTTGCTAATCGCTACTTAATCTCGTCTATTGAAGGATAAACTTTTTCTTCCCCCCTAAATTTAATGAACAATTTTTATTTATTGAACCTTCTGTACAGGGTGTCCATAAATGTTATGGAAGGTGTTTTTAGAGCTAAAAGTATGAAGAATAGTTTTTTCTATGGAGAAAAGGCTCCCATTAAAACACGCCTTTTCTTTTTTTAGTTTTGCTCCTAGTCATGGGAGTCTGGAGCGTCCTATTCCTTAATTCAACTTTGACAAAACAATATTCAAATTTTGGTCAAAGCGAATGATGGAAATGTTCCCCCTTCATTTGGATGCATCTCCTTATACGTGTCCTCATTTTTGATTAACTTTTGTATAGATTATGAGGGATGGTTTTGATAAAATATGCTCGCACCCATCAACTACACGCCACTGCAATTCCTCCTCCACTGTGTGGACCAAAGCTTTTAAATATTCCCAAAGGGAAAAAATCGCATGAATTCAAGTCCGGGGAACGAACTGGCCAGTCCACCGGCTCTTCTGATCCAATCTATCATTCATGATACATCTGATCCAAATGTGTTCTTACACCTAGACAAAAATCTACCAGAAAATACCAGAACGTTTCCTAGGGGAAGGGTAGTTTTGCCCATTTGGACAATATATATATTTTAATATTAGTCTGGCTTTTTATTTTCTTACTTCGAACATAATGGCTGTGTTAATGGCAGCGTTTACTAGTCTAACAACTGTTTATTTATTTTCATTGGTTTTACTATTTTTTTTACACTAATTCCATACAGTTATCGAACGTGTAATGCGTGGACGAAAACATCTCTATCGAGTAAAGCCATGTTAGAAAAAAATTATCCGTAATTTAATCGGTAGTATGTAAGCCTCTATAAACCTTATAACCCTCTATTATTACCAATTTCACAAATGAGTTCGTAGCCAACTTTTACCTGCGTTTACCGTTGACCTTATTCGAAAGGAGTTATCGCGTGCACCACCATAAAATTGTCTTAAATTTATTAGAAGTTGCTTCGATTATTTTATGGCTTCAGATTCAGTTGGATAAATGTTGTAAAAATGCTAGAATCCGGCTTGAAGGACCAATGTTTAAATATAATGTGCCGGTTAGGTATAGCAACTCAGTCAAGTCTAAAGGATAAAACATTGTGTTTTTTTTAGTAGGTATCTGTTATGATTGCATTTTTCCAGAAAATTTGCCTTATAAATGAAATCAGAATTTGAACATTTGAACTGTAAAAAAATATATTTTATTTAGCTCGGAAGAATTTTTGAGACTATTAATTAATATTTCGGTTGGCGGCCACTAAAAATTAGCAACATTTTTTCAAGTAATTGTCGAATAAAGGTGTGTTTAACTCAATTCCAAAAAAATGTTGTTCCAAAATTGAAATTACGTTCAGAATCGACGGAGCTGTTTTTATCCTGCATGAAATAGCACTGTTTTTCGGCTCGACGGACCAATCAATATTGGGGCTATAATTTTCGGCAAAATATCTTTTGACTGGCGGTCGTCACTCAATTCTAAACGGTTAAATATTTTTTTATTAGGAGCATTTCCCGAGTAATCGCGCACGATCCTGCGCTTTTCTAGAAAAATGGCATTCCAAAATTCGAAATGGGAGTAAAGTCGGTGGAGCCGTTTTTAGACATAGGAGAAGAACTCATAAACAATATTTCATCCTGCTCGAAGGACCAGTGCTGAGATTATGTTATTTTGTCCGGCTCGAAGGACCGATGTTGAAGCGGTATAATTTGCCGACAAAATATAGCAGCTCACTTAAGTCTAAAGGATAAAGCATTTTTAAGCAAAAATCGTTTTGTGTTTGGATAGGGGTATCGATATATTATGTCATGAGTGCAGTTGTCCAAAAAAATAAAATAAAATAACCGTCTTCAATTCGAATTGCGTTCATAATTTGAACATTGGAACTCGTAAAAATTATTTTATCCGGCTCGAAGAACCAATACATTTTTTTATCAAAATATCTATTTCGGTTGCCTAAATGATAAAAATAGAAAACTTGAATTAGCAGCATTTTTCAACTAAAAATCTTGGGTCTTCCAAGATCATTTCAGCCGGTTCGAAATACCACTCTTGAAGCAATTATCCTTTCCGGCTCGACGGACCAATGTTGAGGCTAAAATTCTTGCCAAAAAATATCGTTCAATTGGCGGTCGTTCAATTTTAGTTAACTGCATTTTTCCAATCACGGTTGGGCGGTTTTCCAGAACAATTGCTTTTCAAAATTCAATATTCGAGTAAAATTAGTAGAGCCATTTTTGAACATAGAAGAGGACTAAAAGGATATTTCATCCAGTTCGAAAGACCAGTGTTGAGACAGCAATTATTTTTTCCCGGCTGGTAAGATCAGTGTTGAGGCTATAATTCTTATCGAAACCAGGTTATGTGACTCACTCGTGTTTCTAAGGAGCAAACAAGGTATTTTGAATTAGCAGAATTTTTCGAGTAATACCCTTTTTTTAATAGTGTCTTGGATTGCCCAAATTGTGCCGTTTTTCAGACGTTCTATCAGAATCAGAATACAAAAATAATTTCATCCGGCTCGGAGGACCAATGTTGAGACTGTATTTTATGGCGAAATATATTTCGATTGGTGGCCTAGTATGGGCAGTTCACTTAATTGTTTAAAGGTTAAAGTACAGATTTTAAATTAGCATTTTTCAATTGTAAAGTCCTATCCTTATATCCTAATCAAAATCCACACATCCCTTTCCTATATCCTCCCCTTGAGGAAGGCAACGGGAAACCACCTCAAGTATTTTCTTTTTCCCTAGTACGATATCATGGATATGTTCTTATTAAATGAGTCCGGAGTTTCAAGCTCCCCGATCGGATCTCCGGGGGGGAGCAAATAGGAATGGAAACATGAATAATAAAAGACTGCAAATTAAGAGAAGATGCACATGGAATGTGAAGACAATGGCCCGAGCTGGTAAAATTCAGAATGATGAGAATATTGAATATAGAGATCATGGGAGTGAGTGAGATGAGATGGCCCGGCTCCGGCTACTGCGACATGGAGAGTTATAGAGTGTACTATTCTGGAACAACTAATGGAAGGTACGAACACGGAGTGGGATTGATTATCAGAAAGGATGTTGCTAGTCACGTCACTAATTTTGTGCCTATGAACGAAAGAGTCATGCTCCTACAATTGAATACGTCACCAGTGAACACCAACATAATACAGGTATATGCACCTACCACTGATCACAGTGAGGAGGAAGTAGAATAATTTTACTCTCAGATTAAAGGTCTTATAAAGAAACTCCCTAAACAAGAAATCCTTATCTTAATGGGTGACTTCAATGCCAAAATAGGCAAGGGAAGAGAAGGAAAACACATTGGACCTCACGGGCTTGGCGTTAGAAACGTAAGGGGGGAAACTCTCAGTGTATTTGCATCCGAACATGACTTAGTAATAACAAACACCTTCTATGAGTTACCAGACAGACGACTATACACCTGGACTTCTCCCAGAGATGACGGAAAAGACCATACCATCCGAAACCAGATAGATTATATCTTAATAAATCGAAGATATAGAAACAGCTTCACAAGCGTGAAAACATACCCGGGTGCAAACATACAGTCGGACCACACAATCCACTTGTCGGAGAATATAGGACAAAATTTAAGATTATACATAAAACAAAACAACCAAAATATAATCTTAGGAAACTTAATAGCGACACAGTAAGGAACCAAGTAAAGAGGACATCAACGACAAATGCATACTGATTGCGCAGGAGACTGATAACACAGAAGAACAAATAATGATATTTGCTGAAACAACAACTAATGTCAAAGATAGGTACTTGAAGAATGATGGAGCGAAACATAAATCATGGATGACAGAAGAAATTTTGTTACTCATGGAAGAACGGAGAAAACAAAAGAACAGTTCCTCAACATACAAAGGGACATACAGAGGAAAATTCGAGAGGCCAAACAAAAAGAATTGGATGAGAAATGCCAAGAAATAGAAGTTTTGCAAAGCAGATTCGATGAATTCAATGTACTTAGGAAGGTGAGAGAAGTTACAGGAAAGTTCAAAAAGAAAAATGTGGGAAAACTTGTAAATGATGCAGGAAAGTTGATTGTGGATAGAGAAGATATTAAAGAAACTTGGAAGAAGTATATAGAACTGTTTTTTTTTTATGAGAGAGGAGACCCACCTCCCCATTCAGGCTGAGTCCGGACCTGATATCATGAGAGAGGAAGTTAGAGCTGCCATTAATACTCTAAGGGAAGGAAAGGCTCCAGGGCCGGATGGAGTACATTCGGAATTCCTCAGGCTTCTTGACAATGAGTCCTTCACATTCCTGACTGGCATTTTTAATAACATCTACAATACTGGGAACATTCCAAAAGAATGGCTTATCTCTGAATTTATAATGTTACCAAAGAAACAGGGAGCCAAAGCATGTGGTGACTACAGAACAACTAATCATGAGTCACATGCTAAAGCTGTTCTTCAAAATCATTCATCGAAGAATCTATAGGAGAATCTGCGAGGAAAGAGTGTCACATACACAATTTGGATTTATGAAGGGCATGGGTACAAGAGATGCACTTTTCTGTCTACAAGTATTGTTCCAGCGCTATAGGGATATGAACTGTGATATTTTTGCCTGTTTTATAGTCTACCAGAAGGCGTTCGATAGAATAGAACACGAAAATATGATAGACGTCTTGATGAATACGTGATGATGGATGATAAAGATCTAAGGATCATCCGAAACCTTTACTGGAATCAATCAGCTTCTTCAAATTAATATGGAAGAGCAAACCAACACAGTAAACATTCTTCGAGGAGTTAGGCAGGGCTGTATCCTGTCACCACTCATATTTAATCTCTACTCTGAGGAAATCTTTAAAGAGGGCCTTGAGAATACCGACATAGGAATTTTGCTGAATGGAGAAGGAATGGACAACATCCGGTACGCAGATGATACTGTGGTTTTCACTGACAACATGAAGAACGTACAAGAACTAATGAACAAAATAAAAGACGTCAGCAGTAACAATGGCTTAGAAATTAACATGGTAATCAGTAGAGAAACTGGTGGAAGATACGGCTTAACGATCAACAACACACCAATAGACAGAGTAACACAGTTCACCTATCTGGAAACCATGATCAATGATAATTGGGACCACTCACGGGAGATCAGGTGTAGAATAGAGAAAGCAAGGGCTGCCTTGAACCAAATGGCTAAACTGTTTAAAAGTCACAACCTCAACATCGACATCAAAATCAGACTCCTCCGATGCTATATTTTCACGATTCTTTTCTATGGGATGGAGTCATTGACATTAACCGAGGCAACACGAAGAAGACTCAAAGCCTTCGAAATGTGGCTTTACAGGAGGATGCTGCTGAGAATATCATGGGTGGACAGAGTGACCAACAAGGCAGTGATGGAGAGAATGAAGAAGGACTTGGAAGTAATGAACACCAGCAAGAGAAGAAAGCTTGAGTACCTCGGACATATTATGAAGAACGAAAGCAAATATCACCTTTTAAAGTCCGTTCTCCAAGGGAAAGTTTATGGCAGAAGGCCACCAAGAAGAAGGAGAACATCATGGCTTATAAACTTAAGAACATGGTTCTCAAAAACTACTACCGAATTATTTAGAGCAGCCGTGAACAAAGTCATTATATCCATTTCGCCCGGCTCGAAGGACCAATATTAAGGCGATCATTTTTTTTTGCAACAATCTTTCAACCCTGTGCATGGAATGATGGATTTGTTAAATGGAAGGTCAGTGGCGCATGTTCAAAAATGGCTACGCTGATTTTACTTGCATTTCGAATTTTGTAAGGAAATTTTTCTCGAAAAACCGCACCAATCGTGATTGAAAAGAGCTCTTTTTGAACATAGGTATATCATTTCTTCGGCTTGAAGGACCAATGTTGAGGCTAATTTTTTTTTGCAACGATCTTTCAACCCTGTGCATGGAATGATGGATTTCTTAAATGAAAGATCAGCTAAGCCATTAGTGGGCGCATGTTCAAAAGAGGCTCCCCTGATTTTACTCGCTTTTCGAATTTTGAAAGGCAATTTTCTGGAAAACCGCGCCAATTATTTGATTGATTGATTATAAAGACCGATCTTTTAAGATTAGTAGTAGTTTTGAAAAGAAATATTTTCATTCGGTTCGAAGGGCCAATAATGTTTTAGAATGGCATATTTTTCTAAGATACAGCAAACGACTCAATTCTAAAGTACTAGAGTTCAAAAATTCATTGTTTTCCAACCACGTAGTAGATTGAAAGGGGCATGGGTCATTTGCGCGCGGCGGTCACTTTCACCTTTTGCTAGGTATTTATTGCTCCTATTGGTAATAGGACAGTTGCGTAAAGTATTTGGGATAGTCTGTGTGCTCTAGGGTATTACTCCTCCAAGATATATGCAATTTTCTTTTAGCCTCTTTGCTGCGGAGGTGGAATGCGCATACCTGAGTCTTGGATGGGTTCGGTCTTAGAGAGTTCCTTTTGTAATAAGCGGGCATTTCGTTAAGGGCACTCTCAAGTCTTTCCTCTACATCCGGGAAGCGCTCGCCCTGGGCGCAGATTGCCAAGTCGTCAGCGTACAGAAGACTTCTGCAACCAGTTGGGATGGGTTGGTCCATTGTTTCGGAATTTTGCAGCTTTTGCAGCAGTGGTTGAATAGCCGTAGGATCCAGTTCCTAGCGATTGGTCCCATGTGTTTAAGTTGTTCTGCACAGATGTCATCGATTCCTGCCGCTTTCCCATTTTTCATTGTATTGATCGCGTTGTTGAGTTCTTTGGTAGAGAAAGGTGCTTCAAGGTGATTGGTTTCTGTAGCTGGGTATCTCTGTATTTTTCGGGCTTTAGTGTATTTGTCAGTTTTGCCGTTTAATAGGAGTTGGGTGGCGACTTGGTCTGCTGTAACCTTGCAGGGTAGTTTTTGTTCCCTTGGGTCGCCATTGAGTTTTTTTAGGAGGTTCCACGCAATCTTGCTGCTATGTGTCATGTCCTTTTTCTCCATCGTATTTATCCATGCTTCTTGTGTTGCTTTGCTGAGCTGTTGCATTAGACTCACACCACACTCCACGGTTTCATCGCTGAAAGGGTCCCTATCATAAAGATTTTTGTATTTTTCCATTAGACTTTCTGATTCGCTGGTCATTCCTGAGATATGGTGCTCTTTGCAACCTCGAGGGATGGTTCTACTTGGCACAGACTTTAACAGTTGTACGAATATTTCGTAGTTTTCCGGTTTACGGCTTATGTGCTGTATCTCAGCAGAGTCTAAGGTGGTTGCAAAGAGTTCCCAATTAGCCTTTTTAAAGTTGAGCCTTCTTCTGAAAGCTATGGTTTGAGGTCTGACAGCTGGGTAGACGTTTATGCCGATTGGTCTGTGTTTTCGGTATAAGGTCGTAGACAATATTGGTGCATCTATCTTCTATGTTGTCATTTGCAAAACATAGGTCAGGGTTATATCCCCTTTTCCATATGTTACTCTGGAAGGAATGCGGTAGCTTCGGGCCGAGGATTAGGGAGAGGCAATTAGAGTCTGCCCATTCCTCAACAGCGTCTCCATTTGCGTCGGTATCCCTGTAGCCCCAAAGTATGCTATGACTATTAAAGTCGCCCAAGACAAGCCGGTTAGGTTGTGAGTAAAATTTTTTTGGAGGTGTGAAAGTAAAAATCTTGGTTGGGGGGGCTTATATACTGATGTTATGGTGCACTTCCCGATCTCAACGGTTGCTATTTCAATGCCGTTTTCGTTTGTGGTACCCACTGAAGAATCTATGGTTTGTGGCTTCACATAAACAGCACTTCCGTGTTTTCTGTGTGGCAGTTCTGTAGTTAGTTTCATGCCGATAATGCTTGATCGGCAGGCGGTTAGATCCCTGTGGGTTTCCTGTATGCAAAGTACATCACATTTGGAGTCTCTGCATAGTTCTGAGAGAATTTGTTCTTTGTTTTTCGTGATTCCCTCGATGATAATGGTTACTATGTTCAGTGTTGGCTCTGAGAAGAGCCGTTTTGTTATTTTTGTCTTCATATTCTGTAGTCTGTCGTCCGGTGTTGAAAGGATTAGCCGTCTATACTATGCTAGACGTTTCTAGGGTACGCCGACAAGAAATACGAATTGTGATAGTGTACTCTTGTGCGGGTGGAAGTTCCTTTCATGTCCCCGGAATGGTACCGACTGTAATATAAATGTTAGATGTAATACCCCGTTCCGTTCCTCAAATATTTGAACACTTCATGCGTGGCCCTCTACTCGCTTCTCTCGCTCCGGGGGCGCAACCAACAAAAAATTAACACAACGCATGAAAAGCAACTAGATTTATATAAGCACCGGCCCGCAACTGTCCCATATCGAATGGGTAGCCGGCGCGCAACTGTCCTGTAAAATTAAGACTACCTTCATATTTTTCCGACCGCGGCGCGCAAGTCACCAGCACCCAGTAAATGTATATACCTTTCAAAATCCGGAATGTAATCAAATTCGGTGTCTTTGAATAGGAAATACTTTTAGTCGGCTCGAAGGCCTACTGTTGGGTCGATGATTTTTTTCTTGTGTAATATATTCCTGTTGACAGTAATTGATCAATTGATTCTTAGGTAGTAAATATGAAATGCCTTCCACATAGTATCCGCCAAGCTGTGCCATTTTTTATTAAAGCGATCTTTCGAAATCGTTGGCTTGAAGTTTTTAAAATGAAATTGTTTCAGCCGGCTCGAAGGACCAATAATGTTGAGACAATATATATTTTTGTAATATATTAGCAAACAATTCAATTTCAGGTACTAAAGGTCAAAGCATAATTGTTTTCCAAATAAAGTCGTAACTGCGAAGACTGTGCGATCGGCTCCTCACAGCGGCGCACCGGTCAGATACGCTCACCTCTTACAGGCAACACATTGTTTCAAACGAAATGCCATTCATCAATTTGAACATTTTTTAATTGCTACCTCACGACTATTCTTTAACTAAATTTTAACGGCAATATTCGCTCATAATTTTCAATCGGTACAAGGCTGAATATGGGTCGACGATTATTTTCGTGCTATGGCTGCTATCCGTACCGCGTCATTCCATTCTTTGGTCGGTGCATATTTGTCTTTGATGATAAATATTTGTATTGAAATAGCAATTTCAATATTTGCTCATTAAAGCTAATCGAAAAATACCTCTCCAATTTTATTAAATGAAGGGTGTTTGATAATTGGGCCTCATTTATGATTTTCCCCCATCTCTTATCGGTCCGTCAGACATTTTATGTTATGTTTTACGTTCTGCTCAGTGGCGTGGGGTATGGAAGCGATATAAAGGCCGCGTGCGTTGCTTCAGTTAAGCTCAAAAATGTAAATTCGACTGGATTGCAGTTTTAATTCCTCTTTGACAACGATTGCTTTTTGCATTTCTTCTGCCTTTTGTAAATTTCGTCTGTAATCTCTGGCAACAACCGTAATTTCTTAGCACCCCCCCGACTATATTATATGACGCAGTATCTATCAATATCTCCTCATGAATTACCTGTTGTTAAACCTAGTCAAGGTAATTTTAGGAGGACCAGCCTAGTACGTGAACAAGACATGAAACGAGAGGGCCTCATTGTCATTCCCAACCATCGACAACTTAATACAAAAAGTTTTCCAATTATATGTTTGAAAGTTGCCATAGGAGACGAAATTCCTTTCAATAAATACGTTTTAAGTTATTAGTCAACAAATTTTAATTCAAATGTGTTTTTGAAGATAGTGAATGGTTAATAAATATATTTGATTTATTCGATATTCTTATCACTGGATAGATAAACTGTTTCGCTCTAAATCAAAGAAATTAGATTCTACAGGGGCTTAAAGTCAGAAAAGAGGCATGCCAATATTTCGAAAACAGTTAAAATTAGGTATAGCATACGTTATATCAAGTTGGCCTTAAAATTTTGTTAAATTTTAAATATTCACTAAAATATGGGGCGTCCTATTTAAAATAAGGATATGTATTTGATTTTAAGTCACATTTCGTTTATTCGATTTTCTTATCACTGCATAGATCAACTGTTTTGCTCTAAATCAAATAATTTAGATTCTACAGGGGTTTAAATAATGCACAAAAGGGACACCGCAATATTTCGAAAACAGTTGAATTTAGGTATTGCATAAAATATGTTATATCAAGTTGGTCTTGAATTTTGCTTAGATTTTAAAAATTCACTAAAATATAAGGGCGTTCTCTTTAATATAGTTGAATTTAGGTATAGCATACGTTATATCAAGTTGGCCTTCAA
>MU182375.1:85370-104683 GCA_016904865.1 Pissodes strobi | reverse complement strand
TTTTTTTTCTGCGATTTATATACGTTCTGACAATAGAAATAGTTATTGCGCGATTAGATATGCATGGCTATTGCAATAATTATTTATGTACGTGGACGTCTCGGGTGTATCCTGTTCGATAAGACGTTATTTTTCGCATAGTTTTATAAGATTACAGCCAATGCAATTTTCCGCTAATTTATTGGTCATCACAAGTTGTTTACTTGTCTACGAAATATGCGGATAGACGGATTGCCCGACAAAGTCAATGCCTTATTTTTCATCCAGGCCTTTTGCGAAACGTGCCATTTCGAATAAGTAACTCAATGCAATGACCTAATAGCGTGAAAAAAGCGATTTCAATATTTTTGCCTGTCTGGTTACGGTTTCCTTACCTCTTTTCAACTCGAGCGGATCCATAGCGATTTTATTTATTACTGGCCGATTACGAGCCAAGTTACATAATTAATGAAGTAGGTATGCTCAATCAACTAGTGGAAAATGGGGCAATTATTTACTTACCGGAACCATCGACGATTTGAATTATTTTTTCTTGTTGATGCTTTTTATATTGCAGATGTGACGAATTAAAAAATACTCAACAGGGGAATTATTTTGCTGTTTGCGACACTAGTTAAATAATTGGCTTAATTTGTTGTTTTTTTTTTAGTGAAACCTTCTTTAAGCGTGTTCAGCACACTTTTCCTGGATGATGAATAAGATTGAGCCGTCACTTGCGGACATGTGACGCTCATTCGGGTTAGTTTGGGTTAGCGAGGGAGAGCAATAGTGAACGTAGCGTTTTCGGTTACCATAAACCTATGTAGAGTCTCGATAACGTGAACGTCCCATAACGTGAACATCCCTAAACGTGAACAGCCAAATTGGTATTCAGCCTATTCCAAAACGTGAATGCCAAAAATATCTCGCCTCTATAACGTGAACAAAAAAATATTTATACCGTTTTACCGCGGCATTAAGCGGCATTTCTTATGTTTCCTTTGTCGGTTTGTCGGCAACTTTAGTAGTGCTTTTGCATATGGCCGCCAAATTTATCTTGTTTGTACATGTTTGGAAGAGATATGAAATTTGCGTCTTATTCAGTGTTTGTTCGCCGATCAATACGCTACAAGGACGATGTCTACTAAGAAAGTAAGTTATTTAACTTTGGTAAAAAAGCCCAGCTATTGTCCGATGTTAGTAGAGGTTGCGGAGTTACCTTTTCGGCAAAAAGTATGGAATAGCCAAATCCACAGTGTGTGCAATTAAGAAGAAAAAAAACCAAATTACTTCAACAGTTGCCTTGACTTTTTCTGGACCAGGTAAACGAAAATCTCTTAGACCTTCTGAATATCCATTAATGGAAAAAGCCTTGTATAAGTGGTTTTTGCGACAACGAGAGAGAAATGCACCAAGTGGTTTAATTTTAAAAGAGAAAGCCAAATATTTTCACGAAAAACTGTACGACAGAAATTCCACTTTTTCTGCGAGCTCAGGGTGGTTGCTAACAATAACTGGTGAAAAACTATCTTCTCAGCCCGAGCTGGTTTCACCATTCTTACGTAAACTTGAAGAAAAAACTGCCCCTGGAAGAAAAATAGCCAAAGAAAGAATAACATTTCTAGCATGTACAAATACGACTGGACTACATAAATTGACTCCTTTGGTAATAGGGAAAGCTAAAAAACCACGAAGTTTTAAGAACTCTTACATTCCTGTACACTACAAAAACTCACAATCTGCATGGATGACAGCCCAAATTTTTAAGGAATGGTTCAATGAAATTTTTGTTCCTGAGGTAAATTTCCTGTCAAAGCTATACATTTCAAAATTAAAAGTTTGCTTTAATTTTAGGTGAGAAAGTTTCTTAAGAAGCAAGGTCTTCCAGAGAAAGCACTTCTTTTATTGGATAATGCCCCCAGTCATCCCCCAGTAGGGGAACTTTTATCTGATGATGGACTAATTCAAGTTATGTATATGCCTCCCAATGTTACACCCTTAATTCAATCTATGGACCAAAACGTTATTAGGTTGACTAAACTGCATTATCGTTCCATGTTTTTGGCAATGGTTGTAGCTAATAAATCAAAGGATATGAATGTCATTATCAAACAATACAACCTCAGGGATGCTATTTTAAACTTATCACGAGCATGGAATAAACTAGAACCAGCAATCATTAAAAAGTGTTGGAAAAATATTTTCGAAAGCCAAAGCGTTGACGATCGTGAAGACACAATACCCTTGGCAACTCTTCGTCAAGAATTGCTAAGCCTGAATAGCATTGTAGAGACTAACCTCAATTTATTAGAAGAAATTGATCCAGGGCAAAACTTCGAACGTGGGGATATCGAAGAATGGAATAAAGATGACGTCGTTGAACATGATGAGAACTGTACTGCAATTTCTAATGATTCGGAAACCGAACAGGATCAAGATCCAGGGGTTTCTCAGGCTATGGATAAAATCACTCACGTTGAGGCAGTTCGTATATTTAACAGAGGTCTAGAAGGGGCGGAGCAAAACAATGCCGACTTCAAGGATATTCAGTCTTTACACAAATTACGTGAATGTGCAACTATTCTTTCAAACAAACAACGTACCCGTCAAACAAAGTTAGATAACTTTTTTCTAAAAACAACAGATTAAATATAAAAAATAATGTACATACATATACTTACCTATATAATAAATATTTTTTCTTTATACCATGTATATACATATACATATACATTTTCAACTATACTGTATACCATGTTTTTGTTTGATTTTCCAATAAAATATATATTCAAAGTACATATACGTGTTAGTTTATCATGCGATGAACTTTATCCAGTAACATGAACTCCTCGAAAACATGAACACAGTCATCCCTAATTGGTTCACGTTATCGAGACTCTACTGTATTTAATTTTTTTTTTCGAAAACGGCTTGAAATTTTGCACGTTTTTGGGCAATCTCTATTAAGTAAGAAAGAAGTCAATTGCGGCCCATATTAATTTGTAAAATTAATTAAGCAGTTAGAAACATATAGCGATGGTATGGTATGATAGGTAGAGGGGTCGCTCGGCAAAATTTGCCTTTCAACACGTCGACCACAATTGATTTTTTGTGTATACCCTTCTATTTTACACGAAAATTCCTATCTCCTCCAGAATATTTCGATGGTTGAGCTTTTGCAGATTCCCGGTGCCACAAGGGCATTTTCGAGATGCGTCAACCTTTGGCCAGTCATTGTCTAACATTCGCCGAGTAAGTGCGCTGACGTTTCATGCATAGTTTGGCAGAATCTGCATTGTTCGTCAGTGGTTTTCCCCATTTTCTTGAGGTGGTACCTGCATCAGGGGCCATATCCAGTGAGAAGGTCTGCGACCAGTTTTTTTCTAATTTTTTTTGTAGCGCTTCTTCTTCGTATAAAAAGACAAAGTCCTGTCGATTCTGTCATCACCTTTCCTGTGATCCTGATGTCCAGCTTTCAGACCAGCGTTTTGGGGGCCTGCCAGCTGGGAGCCTTGTTTCTGGTTTTTGTGTTTTGGCCCACTTTGCAATTCGGTCTGGACTCATTCGTTCTATGTGGTCTCTCCAACACCGGCGTCTCTCTCTCACCCATCTGACAACGTCCTGCACTCCCAGTTCTCTTCTGGTGTTGTCGTTGCGTATCCTGTCATGGAATGTGATACCTTTTATTGTTTTTAGGATTTTCATCTCCGCTGTTCTCATTTTCCTTTTGGTAACAGACGTTTCAGCTCTTGTCTCGGCGGCGTAGGTCATTATGGGCCTGACGCAGGTCTTATAAATTTGTGTCTTGCTCTCTGGTGGTCATAATATATTTGTTCTTCCAAATTATATCTCGCAAACATCCTGATACTCTTACGGCTTTTCTGGTTGTCCACCTCATTCACTCTACTTCTGCTGCTCGATATACCTGTACCACCAGATAGTTGAAATTCATCACACATGATGTATAATGCGCTCACTCACCACCAACTTACATCGGATCGGATCTTTGGATATTACCATAGATTGTGTTGTTTCGACCGAAATTTGCATATTAAGCCTCTGTGCTGTTAAGTTGAATCTGTAGAGAAGGCGCTGCAGGTCATCTTCGCTCTCTGCCGTCAAGACAGCATCGTCTGCTAACAGAGTATTCTCAGGCGGCGCCGGCGGTTGTTTATCCTGAATCCTGCATCGACTTCGTTCACACTTTCAATTATTTGGTCCATTATGATGTTAAAAAGGCATGGGCTAAGACTATCTCCCTGTCTAATGCCGGATGAGACTTTAAGTTCTCTTGTTAGACCACATTCTGTTCTTATCATTGTTTTATTGTTTAGTTAAGCTGCTTTATTAGGTTTATGTGGCACTTATTAACATCTTTTTGGTTCAGTCGGTCGATTACATCCTTAAGCTGTACATTGTCAAATGATTGCTTTAGATCTATAAAGCATGTGTACAGGGTGTCCCAAATTCGAGCCTCATCATTGGGATCTCGGAAACTAGAAGAGATACGAGGTCGGTTAAATGGAGGCAAAGTTGCTCAGTTTGATGCTGGTTAAAATGTCACCTTACAAGTTTAAAAATTCCGAATACTTCCGAACAGTGGTGGCTCGTAATAATTTATTGATGTGTGCTGCATTGTAAAGTGTAATTTTAAATTTATCGAATAATTTTCACATTTACATATGTATCGAAGATAAATAAAAATACTAACATTGATTCTACTGAGAATTTTTTTTTATTCTAATTTTGGTTATTTATTAATAAAGCAAATACTTAAAATCCTAAATCGGACACATGAAAGAAGAGAACATACTGAACATAGTCTTTTAAAGTGGTTAGATACATTTTAAATACATTTTTATATACACAATACATACGTCTATTTTTTTCATTTACAATTTTTTCTATGAGTTTTGTATTAAAACGTAGAATGAATCAGCTCTTTTTCAACCGATAACATTGTCAAAGCGGTAAATCTCTTGTGTTTCGCAGAAAACGTTTAATTCTCTTCAAAGTCGAAAAACAACGTACTCCTTCTGCAGTGGATATGGGTGTTATAGTCATAATTAAAACTAATGTTATTATATATAATATCTTAAAATATATATTTACATAAATAATATCAGGAAAACTACTTGCGACAAATGCTTAAATTAAGTAAACTGACGCAAACGGCCTGGCTACTAAATTCAACATAAATAACTGCGTTTAAAATCAAACGCGGCAACAAATCTAGCCGTGTGCTTGAGATTGGGCAGCACCACCGGCTATTGAAATCACCGTTGAAAACACGCGAGCGGGATCAGCGGAGACGCGACGAAAAAAAGGCTCGTTGTGCTAAAATTCATATCGCACACCGATCCGAAGTATACAACATAAGGCGTTGGGTCTGGATTGACGGTTTAGTGGGTATGTTTATCTCGAAGATATTAGCGGCGCGGCAATATTTTACTTTCCGTCCAGACAAATAATAATTTTCAAAAGAAAATGGCAAGTATTTATGTACTAAAATATTATTTTAATTTTCTTGTGATTTTGCTGTGTGCTGCAGCTCCTCAGCACATATATACCAGCCGCCACTGCTTCCGAAGATTTTTGGAAAAAACAGAATATTCGCGATTTCATTTTTATTTTTTTATGACTCTATTTGAATAGATATAACAAAATAAATTTCACATTTTCTTTGCTACTTTTTTTGTTCTTCTGTTTTCTGTTATCAGATTTTCAAGCCGACGTTTCGTCTTTGAGCTGTCATCATCAACTTTGTTTTTTTTAAATACGGTCCTGGATTTTTTATTACGGATTTTAAGAGCTTCTAGGGTCCCAAAACCAATGATGTATCGCACTTATTCGAAAAATTCATATTAGTGACATTTTCCATAAGAACTCATGTGTTAGAGAGAGACAGAAAATAGATTTTTAATAGGATTAAAAACAAAAACCTTTTTTTACGCATTAACGCTTTGCATAAAGAAAGCTTAAAACTAACATGAGAAGTGGTTAATAAATCTTTCAAGCAGAACTAAATGCTATCAATGTAGCCATCTCTGAATGTGCCAAAAAGGCCTCAGAGGTGCAAAGATCTATATCCTATCAGATATTCAAGCAGCCTTAAAAGCTCTAGCATCTAACAGAATCAACTCGCGGCTAGTGCGGAATTGTCGAATGGCTGCAGATCAACTGGCAATCAGAAACAGATTCACCTTAATGTGGGTACCAGGGCACGGGAGTGTGGAAGGTAACGAAGCCCCTGACCAGCTCGCACGGAATGGTGCACAGACTCCCTTTTGCGGACCTGAACCATTCTGTGGCATCACTAGAGGACACGTAATGAATGAACTCAGGAAAAGAGGCGGAAAGAGACACATTGGGCCAATACACCTGGGCAGAGACAGGTCAAGAGACTCATCTCTCACTCGCCTAACTACACAAAAGAGCTACTCAAGCTACAAAAAACGTGTGTGGATTAGTCCTTTAGTATTTAATTACCACTTCAAAGGAGCGATCAAAATGGAGTTTTGTTTCCATTGTATCGGTTGGTTTGGTCATCGGCTTATCTTTATCTGGATGCCCTCCAGAATCAGATGCCAGGCCCGTCAGGTTTCTTGACTTCATTTTTTGTGTCTGAGGGACTATACGCACTGGTCCAGGCCTCATTTTCTATGCATATGTGCAACGGAGGATTTCCAGAGCTGCTGTGGTGCACGTTTTCATAGCCCCCGTTATAACCAGACAGGCTAGCCTTTGTACTCTTGTCAGCTTTCGCTGTGTTGTTATTTCCTTTGTTTTTACCCACCACACCAAGCAGACGTGGGTTATAATAGGCTTAACAACAGTGTTATAAGACCACCAGATGATGAAGAGGTTTAGCCGCCATGTTTTACCAAAGAGTCGTCGACAGGTCCAAAGCGCTGCCGTTGCTTTTTTGATAGTTCTTGCCAGGTGTGGGTTCCAGGTTAGTTTCTGGTCAAGAACGATGTCAAGATATTTAACCTCTTTTGAAAGCTCTACCGTTGTCCCTCCCATAGTGGGTGCTTTAAAGTTTAGCTTCCTTCTTTTTGTGAATGGGATCACTACGGTTTTGCTGGGGTTAACATTTAGTCTTTCCTGTGTACACCATGTGCTGACAAAATTGAGTGCACTTTGCATACGTTGTGAGAACACGTCATGCTTGCCTCTTATTATTATAACTAGGTCATCTGCGTAACCTTGGACTTCAAAGCCTGCTTCAGTCAGTACTATATACCAGTAGATCGACAACCACCAGAGATCAAAGCATGGGCGATAGGACCCCTCCTTGAGATCATCCCTTTATTACTTTGACTGTGACGGCTGTTTCTCCAATGGTCGCGGTGACTTCACGGCTGGTTAGCATGGATTTAATCCATTTTGTAGAGGTTGGTTCCACTCCTCTGCAGGTTGTGGCGCGCTGAATGGATTCATGTAATTTGTTGTCAAATGCACCCTCTATGTCTAGAAATGGACACAGCGCCACTTCTTCACCCAGTGCCTTCTCTATATCGCGGACGAGATTTTGAAGAGCATGGGTGGTAGATTTCGATGGTTAGTATGCGAATTGTTTTGCATGCAGTGCAGCATTGGACAGAAGCTTGCTCCTGCATGCCTATCGATAATTTTTTCCGTCGTTTTAAGAAGGAAGGAGGTAAAGCTAATGGGGTGGTAAGACTTTGGTTCCTCTTGTGATCGCCATGTCATGGTCTTTGGTATGAACGCTACCTTAACTTTCCTCCAGTTTTTGGAAATGTAGCCCAATCGAGAGCCCAATGCAAAGCTGGCTGTGAATATTGATTGAATGTGTGTTAGTAGGTGCTGATATCTTTTTGTAACAAGGCTGGAAAGATTCCATCTACTCCAGGGGATTAATATAGGGTTTAAAGCTATGTATCGCCCATCTGATTGTGTTTTTTGTAAACATTTTGTTGGCTAGACCTTTTACCCTTTCTGTAGGCCGCTGAGCGGTTTCAATGGGCTCGTCTTCTTGTGCCAGTTCTTCTTTGGCAATTATGCTCGACCCGGGAAAGTGTGTTTCTAGAAGAATCCTTAGACTTTCTTCAGGTGTCTCAGCATAGGTGTCATGGGCTCTATTCTTTAGTAGGCCGATTTCGTTTGAGTGCTCCTTGGATAGCACTTTTTGTAGACGAATGGCCGGTGACCGGTGCTAATTCATCTATCCCTCCACAAAAGGACCTAAAAGTTCTTCTTTTGAATCTCCGAAGCTCTTTGTTATACTCGGATAGGGTTTTATGATAGTTATCCCAATTTCCTAGTCTTTTGACTTCATTGAAGGCTTCCCTTGACTCAGTCTTTAGCCTGTTTAGTGTCCTGTTCCACCATGGCACATCTCTTTGCCATATGTTTGACAGGACAGTTTTCTTCGTAAGAGGCTATTATAGCACTTTCTAGGTGTATCGAGGCTACATAAAGTTCCTCAGTAGTTAGAGCGGATAGCGATGGGAACAAATTTAATGTGTTTACTGAAGGGTCAAGCAACACGCGGTGTGTCATGGTGTTTAGAGTACACCAATATACTGTTGGGTTGGAAGGCCTCTATAAACATAGACATAAACATCAACTTATTGTTCAAGCTGAGCGTGGTATTTAGTAAAAAATAAGTTGAAAATAAGGAAACATAGCATGATCCTTTGGTTTGGAGGTTTTAGAAGCATCTAACAATTTTAGCAAATATTCAAAACATTTAGAAGAATTATTTAAACTAGATATGGTGAAGAGCTTAAATTTTTTTTTGACAGCCTTCTTACATCAACGCAAAATTTTGAAAAATTGCACATATTATGGCATAATAACTCGGAAGGGGAAAATTGGATCGCCAAAAATAATTGACCGTCGGCGGCCCCCAAGTGTTGCCTAAAAACAAGCCTAATCTCGAATTTCCACTCGCAGCCGTTTGCAAGAAAAATGAAGTTGACACCGACTAATCCAAACTAACCTGAATGATCGATAGCCCATCAGTGTCACGCGTCGCGCGTGACGGGTCAGTTTCATTTTCTATCCAGGAAAAAGTGAGTTGAGCGCACGTAAAGAAGTTTTCACTTGTTGACTTTACCCTAATAATAAGCATGAGAAAGCCGAGCGTGACGCGTGACGGCTAAATCTTATTCAGAAAAATGAATGCACCTAAAGAAGTTTTCACTACATACATGATTTTAAAAATTAATTTATTTCACTTTACAACGGTTAGACAGTGTAGCTAAGACCCATGCGGCTGTAAAAATACAAATAAACACTGCAAGTGCCACAAAACGAAATTCTATTCCTTCCCTATCAGCTTCAATAGTCAAAGTTCTCGCCCTTTTTTATGGGTTATATTTATATTACTCTCCCTCTTTTAACTGCGGTTTTGACAGCCTCGGAGAGAAATCTCCATCTTGATAGATTTACGGCCTATTAAATCTCAAAATTTAAATATAGAGAAACACTTTTCGAGAGGGTGCCACTATGAAACATATGTCGTTTCCAATCGGTTTTGATACCGCTATTTTTCTTGAAATGTGGGGTTGGAGGATGCCCGAAAGAAATGGAAATGTTGTCGGGTGGACTGGACATTATTTTTGTAAAATCCATTAAAGAGGTGAAAATATTAAAGTTGTAGATTACTCGGAATAGGGTGTAGTAAATTGGTTTCTCCTCATTAAGTGTCAGTTAAATGGAGGCAAAGTAACGAATTTGGTCGCCTAAATGTCTTTTATCTGAGATTTGAATTTTTTTTTTTAAATTATTCGAAGAGATTATTTAAAATTAATTTCACAATCTCATTGTCATTTTCTCCTCTATAAGTTGACATCTTTAGAATTCAAATATACGTCGTCCCACCATGGAAATACGCATCTACATTTTTATATTTTATTTTTTAGAAGTTCTCGATTTCGCAAATCCAATAGTGTATCACACTACTTATATCGAAAAATTGACAGGTATAGGAATTTCCCATAAAAAGTAATGCGTTAGACGGAGATGGAGTGATCTTTAATAACCAATTAAAATTGGTCTTCCATGTACCCGAAAAAGTTCCGGTTACTGTTCTAGCATACTTTGAAGAAAGAAGTTAATAAAGACTAGTGGAAGTTTTTGGTATCCAAATTCAAATTTATAGTAAAATTTTAGATTATTTACTATGATTTTTCAGCCGTGTAGTTTATTTCTGTTCACCTTAAGTTATTAATTTTTGGACGTTTCAAATTTTGTTCAGTTTATTTTAATAATGTTTTGTGGTGGTTGCCATGGAAATGTTCTATTAAAAGCAGGACGATAGTAAAGTGTTCAAAAATTTAAATTCCCAATTCAGAACTTTTAACCTATTTAACTATTTAACCTAAAAAAACTGACCGCAGAAATGCAGACATCGAGGTTATGTGTGCCCCCTTTTTGGCATTTGGCCAAATAATACATCGGAAATTGCGTAGAAATATATTTATTTGAGCGAGGCGCATTCAATCACACTATAATCAGTGTGCTCATAACTGAGCCTTATATTGTAGGTACTGTTTGAAATAAAACATTGTACATACTATAAAAGGATAAAGAAACCAATGATGGTACTATTTAATGAAAAAAGGTCGAGCGTTCCAAATTTTCTTTAGTTTATTTAAACAAAATTCTACAGTGGTTGCCATAGTAGCGTTCTATTATATGAATAGTATTGAATAGTCAATATAAGCGGCTCAAAAATTGAATGGTCCAAATTTAGAATTTTCAACAGCTGATGTTGTCTAAACTATTTAATGCAAAAATTAGATCGTAGAAAAAAACGAAATTCAGTTGTACATCTCAGAGTGATATTTGGAAGTTGTATATAGAAAATAAGAGTATATTTAGAAAAAGAAATTAAATATATCAAATATAAAAACCGGGCCTGAAAATTGGAAAATTATATGTATTTACAAAATAAACATCACTGCAAATGTTAATCCGAGGATAGTCGGTCCTCCTACCTTCCAATCGGTTAAATGCGAATGGCTATATTGATTGAAAATCGCAACAACTGAGGTGTAAACCAAAAGATAAGGCCCCAAACCAACCCCAAAAATATTAACAATTAGCACCTCCGTCGAGCATAATACGTATACCCGGCACAAAAGACTGATCCGGATCGATACTCATCGTCGGAAAATAAAAGAAAACCCTATAAGGAAATGAGTAAATAACGCAGCATAATGGATGTTCACTCGGTTATCAATCTTGTTTTTGTTTCATATTCCTTGATTGTGAAAAATTGACTTCTGAAAGCTTTGTGTATGTTTGTTTACGAAACGAATATGAATATACGGTGTGTTTAAAACATAACGCCTCGACTGAAGGCTTTAGGAAATGTAAGAACGTAAGTAAAGTTCGTTTCAAAATTGGAGAAAGTAATAAAACGTCCTAATTTACAACCTTGTTTCGGCTTTTACATAGGCCTTGTACCTGCTTTCTTTCGTTTCATACAGCTGTCTTTATGTTGAAGAGCAAATAATAACTTAAGAAAAACATATCAGTAGGTTTTAGGGTTTCCGTCGATATTGCTTGTCACTTTTTCCATAAAGATTCAATAAAAACATACTATTTTGACACTTTTTTACCTACTGTAAGCGTGCCTTAACCCAATTAAAGCAGCAATATTTATTAAAACACGCATTTGTAAGCTAAAAAATTAAGAAAACTCATTTATTTACGACATTCTCAGACAGCCATATTGTTGGTTCGTTTTTACACGTAACTTCTTGAGGTGCCTTATCCACACGGTGAATGTGAATGGGCTTCGAGGTTTGTCCATTCTCTTATGTTCTTCAGCCACGAAAATCATCTCTTTCTCCCGATGCCTCTCTTTTCCTCGGTCTTTCCTTCCATAATTAGCTTTAGGAATTGGTACTTGGAATTTCTGAATATATGCCCTAAGTATGCAGTTTTCTTCTTTTCACTATTTGTAGCAATTCTCTTCCTCTTTCCATTCTATCTATGACTTCATTGTTCGTCACGCGAGCCGTCTATGGAATCTTCAGCATCCTTCTGAAAACCCACGTCTCAAAAGGCTTCCATTAGGTTCATGGCATTGACCTTTATTGTCCATGTCTCCACTCCATACAGTAGCACAGAGTAAATGTAACATTTCGCAAAGCGGTACCGTGATTTCAAATTAAGGCTGTTGTTGCTGAGAAGAGTTCTCATGTCTTAGGCGTTTTTCTAACTTTTTTTATTTTTTTTTCTTATTCCGTTTTATAATACTTTTATTAACTAATTTTTGGGTATCCGGGGAGTGGGTGGTTGGGTGGGATACCCCCCCGCCTGATGACCCCGTTAAAGGAGGTCATCGCTTGTCAGATCTTCGATCCAAGGCTCCGTTGCAGAGATATCGGCAAAAAAAAAGATTGTTTCCCCAAAATCCCCCCTTAAATTAGAACCCTGGCCATCCCCTAATAATATGGTCATAGGTAGCCCCTCTTGGGGCGCACCTACCATAATTTCGACTCCGCAGCTCTTCCCGTTCTCCCGAAATTAATTATTTTAGTTTTTCCTTCTCCACACTCTCCTGGCCGAACCGGGTGGGGGGGGGGGGGGGGGGGGGGGGGGGGGAGAGAGATGTGACCATGCGGGCCACTCAATATTAGTCAGTATTTATTGTGGTGTGCATCTATTGTATATCTATAAAACTAATTTCAGAATTCATTAGCATGATTTTTCTTTCCATATTAACATATTAATAAAATAGAAATATAATATAAAAAAAAACTTCAATTTTTGGTCAGTTTATATTAATAAAGTAATCCCGTGGTTGCCATGGCAACGTTCCATATAACGCATACTCAATCTAAAGCGACCAAAAGTTGAATGAGTCAAATTGAATAATCCAAATTAGCAGACGGCCGCAGGTATTATTATTTTAGGAGCTTTTTGCTGGATTAGTTGATCTTGTACCGAAAAGGGTATCAAAAAGTATTTTTGGTGTTGATTATTTGTGTTTCATTTTAATAATGAAATATTTAATATTGTATTTTGTGTATGCCTAAATAATCAACAAATAAGATTACTTTCAAAGTCCGGGCGGAATCGGCTCAGAAGACAAATCCGGATAAATCCGGACGTCTACTCCTGCGGGTCACTAAAAATAGTTTCAGAAATAGATTAGAATTAGAATGATTTTGTTTCGATATTGAAGATTAATATACTTAATAAAAATATATTAAAAAAAAACTTCAATTTTTGTTCGGTTTATTTTAATATTCTTATACAGTGCTTGCCATGGCAACGTTCCATATAAAACATGCTCACTATAAAGTGCTCGAAAATTAAATGAGTCAAATTAGCAGACAGAAGAATTTTTTTGCTGGATTAATTGATGGTGTACCAAGGAGGGTATCAATAATTATTTTTGTTAATTTTTGTTCGTATATCCAATAAAAATATTCTATTTTTGTGTATACGTGGATAATCAAAAACTTCAGGCGGAAACCGCTCGAGAGCCTAAAAATCCAGGTCTGGACAAATCCGTACGTCTGACAACCCTCCCTGCGGGTCACTCAATATTGGATTTGTATAAAAAATAATGTCAGAAATAGATTCGAATGATTTTTCTTTCCATATTGAAGATAAGTCATTAATACAGTAGAAATATAATATAAGAAATAATTTCAACTTTTGGTCAGTTTATATCAATAGTGTTATATAGTGGTTGCCATGACAACGTTCCATATAAAGGATATTCATTATAAAGTGCTCGAAAATCGAAGAAATTAAACTAGCAGACAAAAGGGTTTTTTGCTGGATTAGTTGATTTTGTACCAAAAGGGTACCAAAAATTATTTCTTGCGTTTATTTGTTTTTCATTTATTTTATTAAGTGGATAGGTATATTTTGTTGTTCTTTCCAAATGAAATTTTTTGGTTTAATTTTTTGTATGCCTAAATAATCAACAAATCCGGACAAATTCAAGATCGGAGCGAAATCCGCTCCAAAATCCGGATAAATCCGGACATTGGTTCTACTTACCACAATATTAGTCAGTATTTATTGTGTTGTACAGGGGGGGAGCAGTTTTCGTCCAGGATCCTTATTTTACCGATTCTACATGTCCTGAAAATTTCAGCCTTCTGGACACGTTTCATTAAAGTGTTTCACTTTGATTTCCGTTTCATTTCTTCGGACTTACCCTCGGTAAAGAAGTTTCACTTCAATAATAATAATTAAAATCCACTGTCCGTAAAGTCGTCCCGACCCGGTTTTAGATTTGCTTTTAGCTAGATGGACATCATGTATTTCCCAATGCAAAAAATTAAAAAAAAGGACATTATATTCAGTGAATGTAAGATCCAAAAAACGCCTTTAATAATCCGATAATAGTTCAAAAAATTATTAAAACTTGAGCGTTCTACCTTCTATTCAAAAACTTTTAATTAAATTCTTTTGCCTTCTGAAGTTAGAGCTTTGCGTCTTTCACTTTAAATTATTTCGGCCTCGAATACCGGCGGCATTTTTTGCAGTTCGTAACATCAATTGCGAAACATTTTCTCGGATGAAATCTGTTTTTCTACAATTTTTTTAAGTATCAACTTTGTTTCGCCCACGTTTAGTTTTAAACGTTAACATGTTTGCTTTTGCCACTTATTCATTTTTATAAGTACGCAAAATCAATCAATCATGTACTCCCCTTAACTTTTCTCTTTATTTTAGAGATAGGCAATGCATGATAAGAATATATAATTCGAAAGGTTTTCAAGATGATAGGCGGGCGCCAAAATTCTTTATTAGAGGCTTAGGGCCACTACTTTCGATTAGTCCATTTAAACACTCGTTAAACTAATCAGTGTTTTGAATGTGACAATGTCACATTGATATTCAAAACATTGATAAATTTAGCAGTGACTAATGGGAGTTCAAAGTAGTGTCTATAAAGTTTAATTTTAAAAACAATATGACTTGGTTGTAGAGAATTACAGGTGCAGGACAACAAAAAAAAAGATTCATTTTTTCTCAAAAGAGTGCCGACGCCGACATTGCGACTTTTATGAAGTCTTTTTTTAAGGATATTTTTTCAAATTCTTCAATCATGACCCATTTTCAAATTTCAAAAACACATATTCATAGTAATAACGCCAATATCATCTGAAAAACGGTAAAAAAAGTAAAGTTCGTATTTAAAAAAAGAAAGTTGATGATGACTCCTTGAAGATGAAAGGTCGGATAGAGCGGAAAAAGTGCAAGCCAATTTGAAATTCGTTTTGAAATAAGCTTAGGACAAAAATAAATCGATTTTTCAATTTTTCGGTTTTTTCCGGATATCTCCGGAAGTTCTAGGAATTTCAAAACTTTCTACGGCATATTGCTAGGCTCCTAAATGCGCAATCTTTCCCTAATTTAATCGACACTGTACATCTCTTACGGTTTTCGCGACCTCGAATTCGAGCCACCCTGTACATACATAAAATTGGATTAAATGAAGAATATTATTAAAACGGAATACCAGCAATAAGTGTTGTACCGGGTGGCATATTCATATCTTGCATACAGGATCGCACCTTGCCGCACACTAACCCAAAATATGAAAATCATGCACATTTATATTACAGTTGCGCTATAAAAGTTGCGATCTCGTACGTTCGATATGAAAAGTTACCGGGTGACTCCGTATAGCACTCCCCCCCTCCCTTAACTTTTTTATTTTTTATCATATGGGAAAAATAAACAAAACTGACATACAGGGGGAATTTACGGGGGGTACTAGTTTATACGAAGTACACCAATTTTCTCGAACAAATTAATTTATATTATTATATCAATAATTATTTGAATAAAATAAGATGTTCATTCCTGTATGCTGTAAATTGCGTGCTATAAAAATTAGAGACTGACTATCTCGCCGTACTCAAATCAAATTTGAAGTTAATTTTTTTTTAAATATACCTATTTACCTCTATTTTTTTTCTGGAAATTAAAAATAAGCCATTTGCCAAAATATCTTATTAGGAAATATTTCCTTGATTCTTATAATAACCTCAAATATGATATTTAAAGATAAATTTAGAATAGTTTCTTTAAAATTTAGGGAGAATATATTTTTTAAATTTTAAATTGAAATTTTATATTTGAATTGAAGTTATTATAAGAATCTAATGTGCTTTTTCTAATAATATATTTTGAAGATTATTGGTAGTTTTACTAATTTTTGCAATTTTTGAGTTATTGAAACAATCTAAGAAAACTTCCTTAATTATTTTGAAGCATAATTTTTCTAATTTAAAATTTTTAATACTTTTTATTTTCAAATTCGAGTTTCATATTATCATAAGTATCTTAAAAAAATTTTTTACGAAGATGTTTTGGTTATTTTAATCTTTCTTCTTCTTCTAGTGCCATGACCGTTGAACGGGTCATATTAACAAACATTGTTTTATTAACTGCAAGTTCCATAGAAGACATTTTATTCGTCATACTCTTTAGTATTTTTTTATCATTATTATTATTTAATAATAAAAGAGCAATTTAGAGATTATTGAGCACCAACGTTTACCAAAAATAAATTTTATTTTATTTACAAATGAATTATTTATGCCCCTAAATAGATAATAATATATAATAATAGATAATCATTAGATACCGTTATGGGAAAAAAACTAGTACACTTTCATGACCATTATTTCCTCTCAAGCGAATCGCGCCATAACAATTCACATTACTCGCATATTACTAAATTAATTATGAAATTAATGAGGATATAATGGTACCAACCAAATTAGTTATGGAATTAACGAGGCATAATTATTGTCAATATGGTTGTTAACGTAAGTCAACCATCGAATTTATTGCGAATAAGAGTTTCCTCCTAATATTCCAATTTTAGATTGAGAGTAGTGATGGGCTTATTCGAATGAAAAATAACCTGTATTATTCGGTTTTCATTCGACAAGTATTCGAATGAAAAATAACCTGAACCTGATACGTACGAATTCAAATACGAACACGAAGGAAAAAACCTCGCTGTCGCGTCGCGTCGATCCGTCGAATGATCAACGAGCAAGGAGCGGTTTTAATTTAGTTATGAGTTATGAATATAGGGGTTATAGTGTAGATGCAAGTTTCGATGTTTAGCTCGAATAAAAGATGAGTTTCAAAAATTCAAATGTACCGGTAGGATGTGGAATGTGGAAGCCGAACTTGGGGGGTTAAAAACTAACGAATATTAAGTTAAGATTACATAATTTACTTTTATTGCGTAGGTACCTAACATAAAAACAAATATCCAGTTTTCGGCGCTTGAATGCCCAAAAAGTGCAAATACAGCAATTTGTTGACATCTTCAAAGAATCAAGATAAAAGGCGGTCGCTTTTGATCCGGCCGGCCGATATTTTTTGTTGCACATATTTATTATTTCTTTCATACACTTCTTCGTAATAAATACGGCCTGCTTTCTAATACATAACACCAATTATCACCTAATATTTGTATAGTTTTAGGTTGTATATTGGAATTTAGAATGTAGGAGCATACATAAGTCGTAATATAACTATACCAATATATGTACTATTAATTATTAATATTATTATAGTACTATAAATACATCGCCAGAGAGAAATACTTTTTTGCAAAGTAGATTTTTATAATTTATGTTCATTACATGTAATCAACACATCCAAGAATCATATTTTGGAGTTTAAATATTTTTGATTGAAAAACGTCAAATGCTGTTTATTATATTTTGTTCAATAATATTGCGTAATCAAATATTTACTCGTATTCTATTGTTATTTACTTATGTATTAAGCCATGCTTACTAAGACAATTACAGCAGCTACGAGTTACGAATAAGATGCCGATGACGCTGAACCTACTTCCTAACCGGCTGCGATCGCTAACCTGAATGTATTCGAATGATTATTCAAATAATCATTCGGTTATTAATATTATTTGAATACAGATAATTCGGTTATCAAAATAATTCGGTTATGCCCATCACTAATTGAGAGGATTCTGCGTTATTGTAATAAAAAGCTGTCGCTGTCTTCAGCCTTGGTTCGTGTTTGTTTTAAAATTTAACCCAGATATTTCTACGAGTATCTATCTTATTTACACTAGAATGTTAAAAACATGAATAGCCGTAAAATTAATTAATTCCACTAGTAGAGTAAACATTGATGACACAACTGGAAAAGAAAGCATCTAAACCTATATAAACCGATAAAAACATGTTGTTTAATTGCCTATCGAATTTTTCGAACTCGCGGGGGAGCCAAACATCACCTGGTTATGCAAATATTAATTATTATTGGTTACAACATATATAGATGTTATTTATTGGGTTTTCGGGTGTTCCAGTTCCATCAAAATGTAGATTTAGGCCGGGTGTTTTACAGAAATTTAAGGAGATACCCTAGAGCGAGTTTTTGTTTTGATTTATTCATTACGTTACATATTTGATTCCCGGGAAAAGGTCACCGAAATGCCATTGAGCGCATATATATGTGGAGTTTTAAATCCCTTTTACGAAATTATTTATTTGAAATGAAAATGAAGTCTATATTTGCATCATAAATAGAGAAAGTACAGTTGTTACAAGCACAAAATAGTTTTAAAATTCCCAAAAGGCGTAGGACATTATTTGTAATAAAATTATAAAATTTAAATTTCGAAAAAAAAAGAAAAGTTTCAGGCTGTCACGGCAGACCTAAGGTTTTGAATATGATAAGTCCAGATCAAAATAAGATAAGCCCAGATCATTAATCAGATTATAAAATTTAAAACCTAAAATAATATATAAATAATAATAATACACTACCAGTAAGCCTAAGATCTTTAGAATACGATGATAGGCTTAAATCATCAATTGTAAATTTGTAATGAAATTATAAAAACTAAAAACGATAAAATTAAAATTTCGAAGGAAAAGCAAAATTTCATGCTGTCAGGACAGGCCTAAGGTTTTGAATATGATAAGTCTAGATCAAGATAAGGTAAGCCCAGATCATTAATCAGATTATTATAATAAAATTTAAAACCTAAAATAATATATCAATCATAATAATACACTACCAGTAAGCCTAAGAATTTTAGAGTACGATGATAGGCTTAAATCATCAATTGCAAATTTGTAATAAAATTATAAAAATTATAAAATATAAAATTCAAATTTCGAAGAAAAATAAAATTTCAAGCTGCCACAGCAGCCTAAGGTTTTGGATATGATAAGTCTAGATCAAAATAAGATAAGCCCTGATCATTAATCACCATAATTATAATCAAATTTTTAAACCCTAAAATAATAAATCAATGATAATAATACAGCAGTCGATGGACACATCTCGGACACATTCACCATCAACGCGGGCGT
>MU182375.1:65266-84970 GCA_016904865.1 Pissodes strobi | reverse complement strand
CACTGTGGAACTCACTTCCAGGACATCTGTTTCCCACTAATTACAACTTACAAATATTCAAGAACCGTGTCAATCAACATCTTCGCACACACACCGCTCGTCGAGCGCCATAGGATCTACCTTTAGTGTGTGTGCCACTGCCATAAAAAAAAAAAAAAAAAAAACACTACCAGTAAGCCTAAGATTTTTACTATATGATTGTAGGCTTATGTCATTAATAAAAAAATTATAATAAATAAAATAATAATAATAATACACTACCTAATACTATACTATATAATATACTAAAGCAACCAGTGATCACAGTATCGCTTGCTTTCTCTCCTGGTTTTATCCCGAAAAACAAGCAAAAAAAATGCATTCGTCACTACCGTCGCTTTGGAAGATTTTTCTGCCTGGGGACGGTAATGATCACATGGCGATTTTCTATAACCTTTAGGGCAACTAAACAAATTAAAATCCAAGTTGAAAAAATATGAAAGAAGAAGCTCCGAAAAGAAGAGATTTAACTAAGAAACAAAAGTATAAGTTAAAGAAAAAAGTCCAAAGAGAAAATTACCATAAAAAAGGTAGAAGTCAAAGAGAAAATATCAAAGAAAGAACCCTCCCAAGAAAACAGTAATAGTAGTCAGATTCTACCACCGGTTTTGCCAAAGAAAATTACTTTTAAAATAAAACTAGGGCCATCTACTACTGCTGAAGAAAGCCAATCTACTAGCGCCACCCCTCACGTGCAGATAAGAATGGCGCAAAAGAAGGACAAGCAAAAACTAAAAAGAAAAAGGCCAAGGTAAATGATGAAGAGCAACGGAAAAAAGCAGGAGGCAAAGGTAAAAAGAAAACAAGACATAGAACCGTATAAAAAATACATAGACAGAGAGATAAATAACGAGATAGAAAACGAAAGAAGGAGGAAAGGTAACACCTATAATGCAAAAGAATACACAGGAAAAGACACGACAAAGAAAAAAATGGGCAGAAATTTCCAGGGCATACAGATTCAAGAAAACACAAAAGAGAAAGTTAGAAAAAATTATGGACGAAGAAACCCCACCCCCATGCCCGTCAACATCACCTCTGCCAGAAGTAGCTAATAATAAGAGAGTAAAGACTAAAAGCGACTAAGCCCTAAAAGAGTACAAATTCTATCATCCGATGAAATTTTATGCATTTTAGAATATCTCTGAAAACTTCTAGTAGACGTTTCAGTATTTTGGAAAAGGCACGCCATCATTAAGAATGTTACCTTAAGACTAATGCTGCCTTTTGTTTTTTGGAGTTCTATTGTTTATTTATATTTTTGAAACAGAAATACATATTTGTTCGAGAAATCAGATATTTTATTTACAACTTACACGTTTTCTTACCTTCTTTTGGTCATTACCGTTCCACAATTGTCATTACCATTCGTTTCGTCATTACCGTCCTTCTTTACAAAATAAAATATATATCTAATATAGCTAATTTGAATGATTCCACATTTTCCCTATTCTTCCAGCTACCATTTTAGTAAAGAAAGCGTAACTGGTTTTTGCCTACACACCTTTTTATTACATGCTCATGCACTGGTTATAACAATATGTATGACGCACAATCATAAATATAATAAAAATTTCACACGTTTTTATGCAGAAGAACATGAAGGACGGTAATGACGAATTTCTTCAACATGACAGGTTTCTGCCAACTTTATCTCATAATTTTTACAAGATATTTTGTTACCCAACTAGAAGCCAGAAGCCATTAGTACAACCTTTAGGATAAACAAGTTGCAAATCTAATTAAAAAAATATTATTTTTTTGCGTCCAGTCTTTTGAAAATGTCAAGAGAATCACTCATTTAAAGATAAATTTAGAATAATTTTGTTTTAAATTTATGGAGAATATGTTTTAAATTTTAGATTCAAATTTTATATTCGAATTGAAGTTATTATGAGAACCTAATGTGCTTATCCTAATTAGATATTTTGAAGAATATTGGTAGTTTTACTAATTTTCGTATTTAATTTTTTAATTTTAATTTTTGAGGTTATTAATCTAAGAAAAGTTTCCTAGGTAGATATTTTGAAGGATATTGATAGTGTCATTAAGTTTTCTAATTTAAAATTATTATTATTTTTTAAATTTTAACTTCTAGTTTCATATTATTATAGTAAGAATCTAAGAGAGGAAGTGCTTTGATTATTTTAATTTTTCTTTATCTTTTTCTTCTAGTGCCTGTTTTTATCACGAAATGCAAACATAAATTAAAGATGCATCTACTTTCCAATACTGCCATCTTGATTATTCTAAAAATGGCTACCTTGTCGCCATCTTGAAAATAAAAACGGACGCGTAATACATCGTGAGAAAGGACATTTTACACAGAACACGATGGTGAATATGTATGGGTACAGAATGTCCATAAAATCGGCCCCGCCATTTTGGATTTTTTGAAAAATTTCTGTTGTGCTGCGTTGTGCCGCCATTTATTTTCAAAATTGTTGAAAATTTTTCGAAAAATTCACGAATAGCCGCGCCATATATTTTTTAAAAATTTTGTTGTACCGTGTTGTGCTTAAATTGTGCTGATATATATTTTTTTCCTTTTTTTTTGTTTCCTTATTTTTGGAGGTGGTCGTATGGTCCCCCCCACTGCCAGATTTTTGATCCGAGGCTCCGTTGCAGATATATAGGAAAATAAACGGTTTTTTTCCCAAAATCCCCCTTAAATTAGATCCCCAGTCCTCCCATATGATCAAAGGTAGCCTCCTATGAGGCGCATCTTCCATAAAAATTTCGACCTCGTAGCTTTTCCCGTTCTCTTAAAAATTTATTAAAAAAAAAGAAAAAATTGTT
The DNA here is from genome assembly GCA_016904865.1 of Pissodes strobi. NCBI lineage: Eukaryota > Metazoa > Arthropoda > Insecta > Coleoptera > Curculionidae > Pissodes > Pissodes strobi. The sequence continues at coordinate 82,132 of MU182375.1, read as the reverse complement.
AATAAGAGTATTTCTTATAAAACTAAATAAAGAAAAAATTAATAAAAAAAAAGTTAGGGAAACGCGGTTTTCGGCGAAAAAAAAAAGGAAAAAAAACAATAAAAAATAAAAAAGTGACGAAACCGGGGCAAAAGTTGAGAAAAAAGCTTCAAAAAAACTTAAAAGCTCAATTCCTCATTTCTCTTTCAGCAGTTTCAGTTCAGTTGTGTTCAGGTGAGGTACATAATTCTTTTTCGAAGTATACGAATACCCAAAGATTTTCGAAAAATAGGGAAAAAAATTGAAAAAAAGAATTAAAATAAAAGTTTTATAAAACGAAAAAAGAAAAAATAATAATAAAAAAAGAAAAAAAAGTTAGAGAGAGAGAGAGAAACGCGGTTTTCGGCGAAAAAAAGGCAAAGGAGTTCATCTATGAGGTCGGGGATGGCAAAAATGGGACGAAAACAAATGTGTTATAAAAAAATAATAACATTTTTTGAAAAAATGGGACAAAAATTTAAAAAACGAAACAATTTTTCGGAAAGATAATAAAACTGTTATAAAACGAAACAAGAAAAAAAATAATAAAAAAAGCAAGAGATTGTTCGGAAAGTTAATAAAAGTATTATAAAACAAAATAAGAAAAAATAATAAAAAAAAATGTTCAGAAAGTTAATAAATAAGACGAAATAGGGGAAAAAAATTAATAAGAAAAAAGTTAGAGAAACGCGGTTTTCGACGAACAAAAACTTGAAAAAAAAATTTAAAATAATAAGAAAAAGTGTCGAAACCGGGGGCAAAAGTTGAGAAAAATGCTTCAAAAATAAAAACTCAATTCTTTATATCACTTTCAGAAGTTTCATTTCAGTTGTGTGCTTATAAAGGTGAGGCACATACTTTTTATGTGTCCAGTTTTCGTTTAGGATTCTCATTTTACCCCGGCTACATGAATTTCGATCCTCTCTCTAGCTATACTGGAAGATGCTTAATTAAAGAGGCGTTACACTTTGATAAGCATTTTTTCTGACTTTACCCTCGCTAAAGAAGTTTCACAAAAATTATCCGAAACTCCAAGCATGCCATGTGGGGTTTAAATCTGAACTGCATGCTGGCTAACTCAATACTGGGATATTGAAGGTACTCACTCACTATCCTGGCTGCGTGGGGGCATGTCATGTTATTGATAACAGAGGACATTAAAAGTTATATTATCGTTTGTCCTTTAACTTATTGTTATATACATTCAGTTCCGTAAAAAGTGACGCACCATATTTTGGCTAAAAGAATTGACCGATGTATGATACGTTTTCAATTTGTAGCTTATTTCTTCGTTTATCAAAGTTTTTTCAGATTTTACAAGAAAGATAATTGAAAGAAATTTAAACGTCCTTTGAGTAAAATGAGTATTTTTGCAAAAATCAATTACATACTTTTTACAATAGCTATATATTTTTTTATCAAACCACGTTTTTAGTAAAACTGCATTTTATATCACGAGCGTATATTAGAAATATTTATTTATTGAAATTACTTTAAGAATAAGACTTAATTAACTTATTTAACAACAACAAAAAATAAGAAACTATAAACTTTATAAAAATGCCGCATAAACTTTGTGAACTGTCTAATATCACCTGTTGCCGCCTCGAGCCACTCTTATAGTTGGAAATCATCATGGTATGCATTCGGAGAAATTCATTACCACTAAATGGGGCGTAAGGCACAACATGTTGTTCCAAAATGTCTGTCGGCAGTTTGAGAACCCCCTCAAGAAGTACTCATTATGTATGGTCCCCTTATGAGATATTTCTCCCCGAAATTGGGAATAGCGCTCGCCATTTTTCCAAGATGGGAAGGCTAACTTTATTGACATAGTACAGGGTATAATTTAAGATATTACAATTCGTCGTACTAAGCTCAATGAATTATTTCAAGTAGAATTTAAATCACTTAGCATCAAGACATATCCTTGCATGCATACAGGGTTGCAGATCTACATGTTTCTTGCGCTCGAACCTCCCTAAACGGAAACCGAGGATCGGCAGGGAAACATTCGGGGGCGTCCTTATGTCAATTTATTTTTACTTATGTTACGAGCTCCGTGTCACAACAAAAGAAGCCGTATCAGTTTTTCTTTAATTTATCCTGGAAAATGTTGCGCGGTCCTTTTAAAACGTTCCGTCCGTCGCCCGGGGCTTTCAAAAACACCGAAAACTAATTTCAGAACGGCAACCCGCGCCCACCGCCCAAGAAACTTCAGGAAATCTTCGCTCCCGCCACCGCCGAGTGACGGCGAAATACCTTTAAACGAAATAATATTAAATTTAGAAAATTACAGACTGTCTGAAGCGACGAGACGGACAGCTTTTGATAGAAAGGCCGCATTAAATTGTAAGCTTTCTAGTTTTAAAAATACATAAAGCAATTTAGAAAGGACGTACTGCAACAGACATAATAGTTAGGTAATTAGGTATATTGCTTAATGGCGAAAATTGACAAATGTGATATTGATTAGATAGGTTTACTACAAGTGTACGAGACGCTGCCTGTGTCAAAATAGGATTTAGCAGCCGATTGAAGTGCCCCAACTTAATCCTTTGAAGCATTTTGAGGCATTTGAATACAAACAAATTATTGAGAACTCCAGATACGGTTCTGTCGAGAGTGTGTTATCGAGGCTTTACTCAATGGCCTCGTTGGTCGCCTGATCTAAAGCCTAGAGTGTACGATACAACTGCCTGGGCCAAGTTAGGGTTAAGGCAACATTTGAAGGGCCCCCAGATTAACCCGTTGGCGTTGAATGAAATTAGAAATTATGAGATATTTGAACTTTTGAACAGAAAACTTGTTTCTGATGGTGAAATGTTCAATATCAAGGATTGAAGCTGCGCAGACCAATTAAAAATATTGATAAAATATGATGATGTGCTGTTTGTTTTGATTGGTTTGAGTTTGCATTATTCAGCTGGAGCTGAGAGAGTAAAGTAAGTTGATTGCCATTTGATTCGGTGGCCTGCACGATCGCATGATCGCACACCTCTCGACTTTCTCTATTTGTGTGTTATTATCAAATATTGAAAAATAAACATCCTCTAAATTAACGGCATATTCTTTATTATTATTTAATTGCTAATTTGATAAACAAATGGATATCATTAGAATGCAGGAATCTGGCAAACTAATTCGACCTGTCATTTTTTTTATTTGTTATCCACATTGTGCTTTATTTTACCTTGTCGAATATTGCGACGAATGGCCTGCACGATCTCCCGATCTGGGACCTCCGGACCTTTTCGTTGTGTGTGTTGTTAACTATAATTGATATTGTACGATACTCCATTTGGATCCAGAAGTTGGCACCAGTAGAGCTTTGCTGAATAATTGCCAATGACTTGCGTGATCGCCTGACCTTATTACCTCTGGACTTTTTCGGTTCATGAATGGTTTTCTATACTATAGATAGGCAGATCTTGGCTCAAGGTAGTATTCATATACTTAGTATTCAAGGACTGGAACTATGCACTAATCTACTAAATCAAATAAAAATAATTGAATTTATGGAAAGGCTTACCTTCAGCTAAGAAGTCAAACTATCACATATGACGAATAAAAAATTGTGAGAAACAGAGTGAACATAGAAATTCAGGCAATCAAAAGAGGGTTCTGGGAGAAATATTCAATTGACATGGAGCATGATCTAAACGGAGGTCAAAGAAAGATATGGAGTATGCTACGAAACCGCAAAAAGCCAATTAATGAATATGTACAAACCAAAGCAATAATAACGGAAACATGGGATATACACTTTGAAACTCTGAAACTCTATATAGTGACACACACATAGACGAGATAATAGGATTGGAACGTGAAAGAGGACCAAAACCAGACAATAACAAAACAAAAAATTGAACTAGTAGTGACTAAGCTGAAAAATCGGAAAGCACCAGGACTGGATAATATTTATAATGAACTGCTCAAATATGGGGGTGACGCATTAACGAACGAAATGCAAATTTTATTTAATAAAATATACAATATGACAAACAAAGTGGAAACAAAGCATCACAATCCCAATTTTCAAAAAAGGAGAAAAAATGGATCCACAAAATTATAGAGGTATTAGCCTGTTAAGCGCACCTTCAAAGGTATTCACAAAAATCCTAGCAGAAGAAATTATACAGACTGGCATCAGTGAAGAACAACACAGGGGTTTCGACAAAATAGATCCACCATAGATGCAATATTCATTTTAAGACAAATAGTGGAAAAAGCCATTGATTATAACAAAATTGCCTTTATGTGCTTTATTGACCTAACGCAAGCCTTTGATAGGGTTAGACTTTGCGATGTCCTGAAAATATTAAAGGAGAGGAATTTGAATCCCAAAACAATTGATATCATTAAAGAAATGAACATCGGAAATAGCATTTTTATAAAAGCAAACAATAAGCTTTCCAACAAGATACCAGTCTCAACAGGAATCAGGCAAGGGGATAGTCTTAGCCCAATACTCTTTAATGTCTTAATGGATAAGATTATCATGGAAGTAAAATTCGCAGGGAAATGATATAAACTGGGCAAGAAAGAATTTAAAATAATTTCCTACGCTGTCGACGCGGTGATAATATCGGAAGATGAGGACAATCTGCAGAAACTACTTTATAGATTCGAAAGAGTTGCAAAGGAATTAAACATGGATAGAATAGAATAGAATCGTTTATTTGACTATTTTTGCATAAAAAAGTACATTATAGCAAGTCAGAGATAAAAAAGTACTCACAATTACAAAATTTAAAATATAAACAAAATACTACACACAATACTAACAAAATATTACAAAAGTTCATTAAAATTAGAATAATTTAAAAATTCATTAACAGAATAAAAACAGTGCTTTAACAAATATCCTTTTATTGAAAACTTAAACCTAGAAAATGTACAGTGCTGAACCTCAGTCGGAAGAACGTTATATAAATGCAAGGGTAATGAGTTATTCTTAGATTTTGTCAGCCTATACTGAGGAATAATAAGAAGGTCCTTCCTCACATTATATGTATGCAGTTTACTTGAAGAGCTGATACCGCTTTTATTTTCGTGAATATGAATTAGACTAAAATAAATGAAAATACATGGCAACGGCATAATTTTCAGTTCTTGAAATAGAGGCCTACAATGGTCCCTGTAACCAGCATTGCCTAGAATACGTACAACCCTTTTCTGAAGTCTGAAGATATTCAACGCAGAGGAACTATTTCCCCACAAAAGCACCCCATAGGAAATTCTCGAGTGAAATATCCTCACATCTCAGAACATCGAAGTCAATAAACGTTCTTAAGCGTCGAAACAGAAAAGTCAGACTGGAGAGTTCTCCACCTAGATTATTAGTGTGACAAGACCAATTAAGACCATCGTCAATAGTGATACCCAGCAGCTTAACAGAATCGGACAAAGCCAATGAGTTATCCGTAGGTATCAATAGTTTTTGAGTTTTATCTCTATTTAATTTTAATTTATTGGAGTTAAACCAAGTATGTGCTCTATCCACCACGTATCCAGAGACCTGATCCGACATGGATAAAACTCTACAGCCTGAAATAAATGTGGTATCATCGGCGAATTTAACTGTTAAAGTATGAGCCATGAAAAAGCAGAGATCATTTATAAAAATGATAAAGAGCAAGGGTCCCAAAATGGACCCTTGTGGAACTCCGGTCGACATTATGATTTGGTTTGACGATTTGCCATCCCATTCAACATACTGAACGCGCCCCATGAGATATTCTTTCAATAATTTTAAAGGGATTCCCCGTACACCATAATGCTCCAACTTATGCAATAAGAGGTCATGGGGCACGCAGTCGAATGCTTTGGACAGATCGCAAAGTGAAAGAATAGCATGTTCTTCCCCCTCCAAAGCCTCAACCACGCCCTCAAGAACCTTAAGGACGGCCTTTGTGGTAGAACGACCCTTTCCAAACCCATACTGCGCATTACAAAAAATATCATTTCCTTCGAAAAAATTTACCAACCTATCTTTCAGTATTCGTTCAATAATTTTGCCAAAAAAGGGAACAATACTTATTGGCCTATAATTGTCTATAGAGCTCAAATCACCTTTTTTGTGAAGAGGTATGACCTTACTTAATTTGAAACAATCCGGAAATACCCCTTCCTCTTGGAAACATTTATTAATAAGTACAGTAAAAGGTACATGGTGAAAACGAAGTCTCTGACAATATCAAGAGAACCGAGAAGGTGTAAGTTAGCGATCTACAATAAAAGTGTAGAACAGATCATGTCTTTCAAATACACAGGCGTTAATATCACAAGTAATAGAAACCTTAAAGAAGAAGTCCGAATACAAACCATAGCGGCAGCTAAGGTATCAGGATATCTCCGGGACATAATATGAAGAAACAAACATATGAGTATTGAAGGCAAAACGCGAATTTACAAGACGTGTGTAAGACCTATTATGACCTACGCCACAGAAATACGAGCAGAAATAGCCGCTACTAAACAACCGAAATGAAGACGCTAAGATCAATTACGGGCAAAACGCTTAGAAACAGAGTGAGAAGCAATGTGACATTCCATACATTCCAGACATTGTAAGATGGTCCAGAATAAGAAGACGAGCATGGAGAGACCACGTCGACAGAATGGCTGATAATCGACTACCCAAAATTGCAAAAGAGGAGACACCAACCAACCGTAGACCTTCAGGAAGACCCCCCAAACGATGATTCGAAAGCTGGACATCGGAGTCACAACTTAGGCTACAGCTTTGAAAAAACAAGATATTGTCTTAAAATATGAAGAAGAAGCAGATGATGAATTTATGATCCATTGTTTGGATAGAGATTCTCAACATTATAAATTATTATTGCATTTTCTAATTTTCAGTGGAACGTTTGTTTTGATTGATTTGAGTTAGCAGCTAGAGCTGTGGGAGTAAAGTAAATTTATTATTATTTGATTCGGTCGCCTTTTTCTATTTAATGGTCTGCTCGCTCGCATGATCTGACACCTCCGGACTTTCTCGTGTTGTCTATTATTATCAAATATTTAAAAAATAAACATCTCTTAAATGAATGACATATTCCGTGTTATGTTGTATTCTTACTTCAATAGGTACTTAACCATCTTAGAACATCCTTAAAATGCCAATCAAAGAGCAAACGGTACACTAATTTGACCTGTCATTTTTCACACTCTCTCTTCGAATTGATAGACCTATACTGCGTCCAATGGCCTGCGCGATCTCCTGATCTGAGACCTCCAGATTTTCTCATATGTGTGTTGTTATCTATAGCAAAGAGTATACGAGACGCAACTTGGATTAAGAAGTTGGCACCAGTTCAGCTTTGCATAATAATGTCCATGATATTTATTACTACGATTACGATATTCATATTCGAGATGATTAATAGTGATTTTGTCCATGTTATTGGCTTAACAACTGGCTAAGTGTCTATTAATATTGATACTGCAATTCACACCAAACAGCGAGACGTCTATTAACATCCTAAAAGTGTAGGCGGAAACCGTCGTAAAAAATGAAGGTACACGAATTAAAATTAAATAAAATAATTTTTAGATGTCCTTAAAGATTGAAATAAGAAACCCATTGTCTAGTACCATAGCATTAAGTAATAATGAAACTAAATCAGTGTATTATGCGACCCAAATAGATAGGAAACCTTAAGAATATTTGACCTATAACTATTCTCGTTAGAAGTTGATTAAAAATTTATTTTACGATTAATCTCGGCTGCATTGCTATACGCCTACACGTTTTGTTCTCATTCAATAATGTTGTTATTAAGATAAAGGCAATGAAATTATAATTTTATTATCATTGTTCTCTCTATTAAACTACTTGATTCGAGACTATAATGGGGTAATTGTTTAAAAATTCTTGGATAACCGTGCGCATACGAAGTGAAAAAGTTCAGAGGTGTTAGATATGGCGGTCGCGCTGGCCATTGAGTCATTGAGTGTTGTGTCATATTTCAATGATCGTTACTCGGAGTTTTCAAGTTAAAGCAACGAAAACATACTGCTTCGTATCCCAAAAAACGCTATTTAATAACACATCCGTCAAGTATATATAATACGGAGGCATAAAAGACTGATTCAGGTCGATATGCCGCTCGTAAATAAAAGAAAACCCCATAAGGAAATGAGCAAATAATAGGACATAATGGATGTTTGTCCCATTTTCGATCGGTTTTTGTTTCATTTGCCTTGATTGTGAAAAATTGGTTTCTAAAAGCTTCATGCATATTTACGAAATGGATATACGACTATAGAGTCCCTAGTTGGAAATAGAATTGATTTTTTTGGGAGATATTGCTTTATATTTGCCCGATAAGCAAGTATGTTTATTACCTTTATGTGCGTGACCAAAAAAGTGTCAGTAAAACATCAAGTGCCTAATAATTGATCTAGTTGGTTTTTGTCCGGCTAATCTGAGATACTGAAACACTGCGCCACACAGTGGTTTACCTTTCAAAATTGGATGGAAATATAACATTAATTGTTCCACTTACTTTCTACTTAAGTGAAACAGAGAGTCATATTGCTATATTTATTCATTTTAGGTGTTAGATCAAACGGTCAATGAGTGTTGTGTCATATTTAAACGAACTGACTGATCGTTAGTCAGACTTTTCAAGTTCACATCTTAAAGCAACCAAAAGATAAGGTTTCGTATCACGGCATCACAAAAATCGCTATTTAATGCCACCTGCGACGAGGATATATAATACGGGGGCATAATAAATAAAATAAAAACCCATAAGGAAATGAGCAAATAATAGGACATAATAATGGATGTTTGCTCCATTGTCGATTGGTTGTTTCATTTGTCCTGATTGTGAAAATTTGGTTTCTAAAAGCTTCATGCACGTTTACGAAAGGGATATACGACTATAGAATCCCTTTGGAAATAGAACTGCATTTTTTGGGAGATATTTCCTTTATATTTGCCCGAAATGCAAGTGTGTTTATTAGCTTTATGCGTGCGCGACCAAAAAGGTGTCGGTGAAGCATATAAACTACTTTCCAAATCAAGTGTATAATAATTAATATTAGGCACAAAAATTACTTGAGTTTTGTCCGTCTAATCTGAGATATTGAATTACTGCGCCACACAGTAGGTTTCCTTTCAGAAATATGGCAATAATTATTTGACTTATTTTCTGCTTAAGTGACACGCAGAATCATATTGTTATATTTATTCATTTCAGGCGATCGCGCTAGCCATCGAGTGTTGTGTCAATTTGAACGAACTAACTGATCGTTAGTCAAACTTTTCAAGTTAACATCTTAAAGCAACCAAAAATAATAATAATAATAAAAACGTTTATTATTTACTAGAAAAAATATAAATGCATAAGCAATATAGTTACAATTTACATGTATGAATCTAGCAAATAAAGGCCTGCATTTAAGGCTTCCGCATGAGGGTAGATTCTGTTCTACCAATGCGGCCTCAAGACCTAATGCAACTAAATAGAAATGCATAAAAGAGAAAGCGTTTTTTTTCTATATCTAATATGAAGATACAAGCAAGAAGGAAAGGAAACAGAAAGAGGAGAGAAAATGATACATTTAGAAGTAGCTTTGCTGACCTTTCTTCAAAGATTCACTGAGATTTGAGAAGTTGTCTTTAAATTTTCCTTTAAAACTCTATGTGAGGGTGGACTATATGAAGTGGCAGTGATTTTACACTTGATGCAATATTATAAGAATAACTTCTCTTGAGTTAAGGCTTCGTGACCCAAAAACGCTATTTAATAACCTAACACACTTATGAAAGGGATATACGGCTATAGGCTCCCTAGTTGAAAAATAGAACTGATTTTTTTTTGGGAGATATTGCGCATTATATTTGCCCGACATGCAATTGTGTTTATTAGCTGTATCTGCGTGACCAAAAAAGTGTCAGTGAAGCATCAACTGCCTTCCAAATCAAGTGCCTAATAATTATTATTAGATACAGAAATTAGTTGGGTTTTGTCCGGCTAATCTGAGATACTGAAACACTGCACCACACAGTGGGTTACGTTTTAAAATTGGATGGAAAAGTGACAATAATTAAGTGAAACGCACAGTCATTTGCTATATGTATTCATTTTCTGTTATCCCTTAAAATCACGCACTCATGCTAAGCCCCCCCCCCCCCCCCTCCTGTTCTTGACGAAAAAAAAAGCACTTTAAGCACCACCAGGCTAGCCGCATTTACTTTTAGCTCCCCTTCTTAACTTCCTCCATTAAAAAAAAAAAGTTAAACGCTTATGCCATAAATACGTAATGGCTTGTTCCGAAAAATAATTAAATTGCACTGTCTAAATGCCATATTCACGTACCTTAGCATCACGTATACTAACCGTTAAAGATCCGTCGGGTGTATCCCAATTTCACGCCGACAAATCCGCATCCAGGGCGGATCTGCATAAACCGTCGCCGGAATTGTACACTTTGTCGCATTATGACGGGAAATATATATTAAAAATGAGATTTACCGGGAAAGTAACAAAATGTAATTTTATACCTGAATGCGGATCTATCCGCGCCTCGAATCCGGAATTAGATTACGTCGGGCCGGGTGCTTATCGATTTCAAAATCGAAAGTTATTTTCGTAATCCGGGATTCGCAAGTCGGATTATTTTAATCTGGATGCTGCTCTGGATCAGTGGCATTGCACGCTCAAGGGTCGGTTATACGATTGATAGTACTTGCCTAACGGATCTTGGCCGTTACGTCATCATCAATACTAAAATAACTTTTAAATTTTAAGCCAGTTTAAGTAGGTATGTTCAGAAGTACTTATCCAGGACTTATGCATGGGGACGTTCATGACGTGGCCATTTTTTTTCTGGGTCCGCCCCTGTTCTGAATAGTACATACGGCCGGCAATTGGATCTCTCGAGTTCCGAGGAATGGAGATTCGAGAAAATAATTGATGGGGATGGCGAATACGGATTCCTTGGGATTCCAGGTCAATTGTCTTGTATTAGAATTTAATGCTCCTATTCGGGTAATTTTCATAAGGTATGCACATGCAAGGCAACCGCGGAGAATAGCCAGAATGACTCAATTAATATGAGAGCAAATAGATATTCATTAGTAAATGGGTTAATAAAAATAATAATATGTTATTCTCATGTTTACCAGTTTTTTTTTTCGGTGGAGGGGGGGGGGGGGGGGCGTCACGTGATTGCCACTGTCTAGCTAGGTATATAAACCTTGGTAACAATCCATCAGTGCGCAAACGCTGATGGTGTCTGGAGTCAAACGCTTGACTAAAGTCAAACAACAGTTTCTCCATGTCCTTCGTCAACCGCTTGAAATTTATCATTAATGTAGCGCCTAGTTTTTAAATAGATGTAAATAGATAGATAACCAAGGCATAATATGCAAGCTATGTTTACCAATCTTCGAATCCATAGAAATTAAATAACACTAATTCGTTCGACCTCGTAAAAACTACAATAAATTGCAATTTTATTGTTTTATTTATATTTTATATCATTCAAAAATTAGCATTTTAATTTTCAGATTTTTTTTTTTGATTTTAATCATTGGTTAAATCATGCCTTTTTATTGTTTTGTGTAATTATTAAAGACGGTAGTTTGTGTCTTATTTAATGTAATATGGGTATTTTAATTTTATTGGTACTGTTTCTTTAAATAATTTATTTTTTAAATACATACAATTAAAATTAAGTGAAATGAAAAAAATATATAAACTTTTAAAAACAAGACCCAACAAAATAAAGATAAATAACAGATAGGACAGAGTGTAAGGTACAAAATTCCAAAAGAGGAATTAAGTGAACAAAATAATTAAATAGGTATGTAAAAGAAAAACAAACAAAATCAAAATGTTATTTATTATTGGTAAAAGTGAAAACCAAATAAGACAAAAGTAACTCTAACTAATATTTATCTGTATGACAAAAATATATATTAGTCAAAATCGCATATTTTTAAATAAACAAAGAAACTAAATGATAATGGAATAAAATAGGAACATGTAAAGCAAACAAAATACATTAAAAACAATCACAAAGTAATTTTTTGCTTATTAGTATCTGCAGATTCCCTTATTACATCATCGTATATTAAACTATTGGGAAAATTGCTTTTAATCTAAAGTTTCCAAAAAAATTGTTATATTTTCTATGTTGGTTATTTTTGTATTGTTCATACCTGCATTTTTTTAAATACAAACAATAAAACAAAACAAATCATTCTTAATACTTACTGATAAATATATATAGTGAAAATAAGAGAAAAGAAAATAGAAACATCAAAAAAACAAGGCCAAATAGTATAAAATTAACTGTAAATAACAGAGGATAAAGTAAAAGATACAGAATCATATTTTTTTAGTAAAAGAAGAACTAAATCTTAAAAAAAAGTAGAGACATGTAAAATAAAAACAAAAAAAAAAACACAAAAACAAGCCCTTTTAAATATTATTAGAAAATAAGTAAAAACCAAAAAGGCGAAAATAACTAAATAATATTTCGCTGTACTATAAAAATATATAATTCTTAATAACGTATTTTTAAGTAAACAAAGAAATTAAGTAATGGAATAAAATAAAATGAAACAAATTATTCTTAATATTTATTGATAAATATATATAGTAGAAATAAAAGAACACGAAATGAAAAGAAAATAGAAACATTAAAAAAACAAGGCCAAATACAATAAGAGTAACTGTAAACAACACATACGAAAAAGTAGAAGGTACTAAAAATCATTTTTTTATAAAAGAGGAACTAAATTATAAAAAATGTAAATTGGGATATCAAAACAAAAAATAACAAAAACAACTCTTTTATTTATTATTAGAAAAAAAGTAAAATCCAACTAAAACAAAAATAACTCTAAATAATAGTTCTCTGTGCGACAAAAATATATATAATTCAAAGTCACATATTTTTAAGTAAATAAATAAATTCAATAATGGAATAAAATATGAACATGTAAAGCAAGCAAAAGGAATTAAATCAATTACATTGTTCATGCCTGCATTTTTTTAAATACAAACAATAAAACAAAACAAATAATTTTTAATATTTATTGATAAATATATATAGCAGAAATAAAAGAAAATAGAAACATTAAAAAGAAACAAAGCCATATAAAATAAAAATAACTGTAAATAACAGATAGGTTAAAGTAAAAGATAAAAAAATCATATTTTTTAGTAAAAGATGATTTAAATGTTTAAAAAAAAATAAGTAGAGATATGTAAAAGAAAACAAAAAAATCACTAAAACAAGAAGCTCTTTTAATTATTATTAGAAAAAAAGTCAAAACCAAAGATAAATGTAACTTTAAGTAATATTTTTCTGTGCGACAAAAATGTATATGATTATATTTTTAAGTAAACAAAGAAACTAAACGATAATGAACTAAAATAGGAATATATAAAGCAAGCAGAAGAAATTAAAAACACTCACAAGCAAACTTTTTGTTTATTAATACTTGCAAAATCCTTATTGCATCATCGTATATTAAACTATTGGGAAAATTGCTTTTAATCTAAACTTTTCCAAAAAATTCTAATATTTTCTATATTGGTTGTTTTCGTATTGTTCATACCTATTTTTTTTTTAATACAAACAATAAAACAACAAATAATTCTTAATAATTATTCTTGTTTGAGAAATATATAAAGTAGAAATAAAAGAACATAAAATGAAAAGAAAATAGAGACATTAAAAAAACAAGGCCAAATAAAATAAAAGTAACTGTAATCAACAGATACGTAAATAGAGATATGTAAAAGAAAAAGAAAAACTCTTCTATTTATTATTAGAAAAGAGTAAAAACGAAATAAGATAAAAATAACTCCTAAGTAATATTTTTCTGTATGAGAAAAAAATATATGATTCGAAATCATATATTTTTAAGTAAACAAAGAAACTATTAAGCGGAATAAAATAGGAACATGTAAAGCAATAAATAATTAAAAACAATCACAAAGCAAACTTTTTTGCTTATTAATACCTGCAAATTCCCTTATTCCGTCATCGTTTATTAAACAATCCATTGGTAAAATTGCTTTTAATCTATCCAAAAAATTCCAGTATTTTCTATATTGGTTATTTTTGTCTTGTTCATATCTGCAATTTTTTTTAAATACAGCCAGTAAAATAAAACATATAATTTCTTAGTTTTTCTTGATAAATGTGATTCAGAAATAATTACCGAAAATTTAAAGCCAGTTGGATGAAGGGAAGTATGAAAAAAAGTTAAATGAAACTAGGCTATTAAAAAATAATAATAAAGAGAGGTAATATACAGGGTAACACAAAAAAATACCCTTAATGTAGCGCATTCACCCTTATTCTACTCCTCTGAAGTGACTTACTTGGCTACCGTTTGGTAGGCTAATAGGCGCTTATGTATTGATAATACGACCCAAAATTCAAATTGCTAGGATGCAGATATTACCTACATAATAAAATGATCTTTATATCACACATCTTCAACACCCTGTATATTCTAAACAGCATGGCTTAGACAAAAATATCATTTAACTTTTTTTCCTATTTTCCTAATTGTCTTTAAATATTCGGTACTTATTTCTAAACCACCCTGTATATAGTAAAAAGAAAAGAAAAGAAATTGAAATAAAATAGAAACGTTAAAAATACAAGACTAAATAAAATAAAAGTAACTTCAAATAGCAGATGCCATAAAGCATATAGTACAAAATCACCTAAATCATAACGTATAGGTATATACAGGGATGACCAAAAGTCTGGAATAAAATTCATATCTTTTGAGCATGTTTTCACAAAACGCTGAAACACTGTAACTGATTTTGAGTTTGTCACATTTTTTCGGTTAAATTAAAAAAAAACCCAGTTTCCCCAATTTTTTTTTCAAATGGACAATTTTTTTCAAATGAAAAGCTCATGAAAAATGGAATCCAGCCATACCAAGTAAACAAGTTTTATGTTTGCAATAACCAGGATTTTAGAGCCTTATAAAATAACTACTATAGTGAGGGACTATTGGGAAAAATTAATAACAGATAAATACTTTGAACCATTATTATTGTTGCTAGAGCAAAAAATAAGGTATTTGTGTGTATTTTTTCATGTACCAGGCTGTTCAGGTTAATTGTTTACCTTAGTTGTAAATCGAAAGTCTGAATATTAGTGTCGTGACAAAACCAAAATTTTTAAATCACAATGGTATTGTTGGAAAGGCAGCGTATCGAAATTTTGATACTACTTGGATGTGGAGACAAAATAAGAAGTCAACGGGAAGTGTGTGATTTATTTAATGCAAAATATCCCGAAAACCAAATATCACAAGGGACACTTAGTGAAATATTTCACAAATTTGAGGAACACCATACAGTACCTGATTTGCCCAAATCTGGTCGGACAGTTGCTTTGGATGACGATAAAAAATTGGACATAGCATTAGAAATGGCTGAAAATCCTCATACTTTAACGGTTTCATTGGCTCGTAGTCAGGATATTCCTCGAACTACAATTCGAACGTTTTTAGAAAAAGAGAAATATCATCCGTATAAGGTATAGACTATCGATCTAACTAATTATTTTAATCCCTTTTGTTATTAAAATATATTTCTTTTGGTTGCAGGATTCACCAGGAAAGCTTGGGTACTTTCTAATAATCACTTTTTATCAACATGAGCTTCTGAGGTGAGTGTAAAGTCCTGATTACGTATATCGTCTTTGTGTTTTTTTTTAATTAAAAATTACCTGTTGATAAAATAATTGTACATTATTCCCTTGAAATAGAACATCATCGAAAATGTAATGTTAATTTATCAAACAGCAACTCGAGTGCCACATTTAAATTTTTAAAATATTACAAAGCCAGTGAATACGCCACAAGCATTTATATACCTTTAAAAGCTGGAACAAATTAGTGAGTTGAACTCAAACTAACCCAAACAAATTAATTAGTCAAAGCACAGACGTGAACTCGAGGCCAGACTCGTTCGTGTTGATGTTTACTACAAATAAATGAAATATAATGGGAAAAGCCTAAAGACTTATCAGCCCTTCTACGTAATTAAAGAGTAGCGTTTTGTGAAAAGCGTAGATAATAGAGAGTTGACGTGGTACAACAAGCGTAAACCCGAACGTGTTAAGTGACAGCTACGTAGCCGAGGAGTTCCGAGTATGCGCTGACCAGATGACTAAAAACATAACCTCAAATTAGCTTGGACTTTGAAAATAATAATACTATACTTTTATAATTTACGTTTTTCGCTCGAATAAAAGAAAGAGATAGACAGCATGCATTATTTTTTACCAATGAATGTTGCTACTTTCTTAAAAGAGGAAATGACACTGCATCAAACATCTTAAGAATAAATTTGGCAGCAGTGTGTCTTTTGAAAATGGCGTTTTAGCTATTGTGACAGATGACACAAAGTAACAACGCAGGGCACAACTCGGCCCAAATGCTGTCCGATGCATTTTTTTATGAAATCAGTTATTGTTATACTTTTTTGCAAATAAACAAAAAAAAAAAGAAGAAAAAATTATAATTCAGCACAATCTAAGCACAACATTTTGACAGAAACATTTCAAGACAAATCAGATAATTTGTGCACACTCCTTTTGAAAATAAACAAAAAAAAAGTGGCACAAGTCAGCACCGACTGAGCACCACTCAGTACAATTAAAAAGATATGGCGGGACTAATTTTTTTTTTTCAAAAAAGTGATGGTGTATTATCGTCTCGAATTGTTATAATTTTGGAAATAAATTGCGGCACAAAATGCACTGTTGCATGGCCTTGTATATTCACTACTACAAATTAATTTTAAATTAATATCGTAATGGTTTTAGATGTATTTTTGT
>MU182375.1:43013-64866 GCA_016904865.1 Pissodes strobi | reverse complement strand
TCGAAAATCTGTGGTGCATAACGCTAAATACGAATCACAGCTGGATATAGAACAATTCCAGAAAAGTATGTTGTCATCTCGGTCACCATATATCATTTTCATTTCATCTATTTTTTGTCAATTTTTCTACACTCAATATGCTGTTCCTTCTTGTATGACACGTCAGAAACTACTCTCCACGAAGATGTTCACCTCCCCATTCCTTTCTTGAGGACGACAGTGGTTATATAAATGGTCGGTTTTCCAATAAATCAAATTGGTGGAAGAGAAGCTATTAAGCGGCCAGCAAGATAACCCGATTTAACTCCCTTTGACATTTTCTTTGGAGTTATCTGAAATCCGTTGTTTTGCAAACACAAGACGAGTCATATAGAATATATTCGTGCAAAATTAAGAACATTTCCTAGCAAGAATTGTCTATAAAAGTGATAGAGATGCGACTTATCTCTGCGTGGCCAATCAAACTGATGTAAATGGCAACATGAAGAATTCTATTTTTTTCAACAATATGGTGCATATATGAGTAGGACAGTGGCTACAAAACACCGCTTTCTTGATAGATTTTAAGAAGTGGCCGGGAAGATTACCCGATTCAACTCCGCTTGCCTTTTTTCATAATAACGTTTAATCTAATCACACCTAAATATAGAGCAATTTCAGAAAAGTATGCCACCATCTCGGTTACCATTTCATTGTATTTTCTGGCGCTTTTCCTACTAGATACTCAAAATACTGTTCTAGTATCTCCGGATTTGACACCACTTGACTTTCTTATTGTGTGTGTGTGTGTGTGGGGGGGGGGGGGGGTGTTATAAAACGCGGAGGATTCTACCTGAATAGTCTAGAATTATACGAGAAATTCAAAAATTGCAAAGGATTTTTAAGTTGAGGATGTTGGATATATTGTCCAATGAATTAAGATGGTCGTTTCTGACCAGACCGAATCTTGATTATTCGTTCCGTTTTAGCGGTACCATTATGAGTTTTCAATTGAAATTACTGTGTGATATTTTCTATTGGTCAACTTCCAGGTACAAGCTTAATTGCTGCACTAAGAGTTCGATAATTATAGATATAATTCAAGTGATCATTCCATTTCAAACACATTATTTCGATGACTATAAATTGCAACTGAGTTATCGGCAGTGTCTACTGACACGCTAGACGGGATAAAAATACCGTACAAATAAATATCCGTCCGGCCAACCGGACCCTCAGCCACTACCGCAGGAAGAATGAACATCGGCCAAATAACAAAAGAACTATTTCGCAAACGGTGCGCGTTTCTTTGGCCATTACGGAACGAAACTGGGTCTGAAAGTTCGGTGTCAGGCCGTCCGCTTTAAAAATATGTCTCGGGAACTTTTTTCAAGTTTGATATTCGGAAAGTGTCAAGCCGTCGCACAAGAAACGCCCATAAATTTAACGGGGCGCCTGTTTAAAAAGCCATAAATATTTCTGTATCATATTTCTGGACTGATACGTTGTTTTTTTGTTAACAAAAATACGTGGAAAAAATGTCGTGCTTTTAAAAGTTGACCGCATAGAAGTTGACGTATAAAAATCAATTAAGTAGTAGAGAAAATGTATAGGAAAACGAGTAAAGAAAAAACGAAATTGCCTGGCAGAGAGCTTATTTAATTTTTAAAACTATTAAGAAGTATTTTGTGGTCTCTTCTGGCCGAAGCAATTTTAAATTGTTTAATGATAATGATAATGAATGTTGAAAAAGGTCTATTGAAGAAAATTGGTCCCCACTGACTATAAATTAATTGGACAAAGCTAACACACTGATGTGATTTATATTCTATAACAAAAATAAAGTAATCCATGAACATCTCGAGGCAGCATATCAAAATTACCAAAATATCAAAAATTCATGCTTATATTATCTTCGGCCTTTTAAGAATAATTAAAAGAAAAACATACTCTTACTATCTTTTAACTTATGAATTATCTTAATATAAGCTGCATACAGAACCGCACTGGCCGAGTTTGGTTCCAGAGACTGTAGACATTAAAGCAAAAGGTGGCGAAATTTAAAATTTATTTTATCTGATGCAAAAGCACTTTCTTTCTTTACTGGTACAAAATCGACAGAAACCTAGAAAATCGGCAAATATTGAAATTATTATAAGTTATTTAACTACATTTTAGATAATAAAAATAAATTAATTCGTGACCAAAAAAAAAATATATTAAAAAAATAGAATTATGCGAAAGAGAGCAGAACAACACGAATACTTTGCAACTTTTGAGGACAACAAAATTATATCGGTATTAAAAGAATTAAAAAATAGGTATATGAAATCAATATTTTAAAATTATACAAATAAAATATTATATCTAAAATTTAGTCAAAGGTGAATTTGTTTTATGTTTTAATTAATTCAATGATTGCGAATTTACTAGGTTTTTTTCGATTTTGTGCCAGTAAAATAAATTTCCAACCTTTAGGCTTTAATATCTACAGTCCTCTATAGGGGCATTCCAGCCTTATAAGTCCCTGGAAAAGGGCAGGATATACTAATGCCACACATCTGCAAGATACTCAGAGCATGCATAGCGTGGGGCTACACGCCAGCGGTATGGCAAAGGGCAAATGGTGTCTTTTTGCCAAAAATAGGCTGGACACCTGACCCAACGCCAAAGTCATACGGACCAATAAGTCTAACTTCATTCCTGCTTAAAACATTGAAAAAACTAGTCGATCGGTATATCCGCGACAACATTCTCTCAACAAAACCCCCTTCACGAGCGCCAATATGCGTACCAACCAGGAAAGTACATATTTGGCCCTGGACGATCTAAATATAGACACCGACATATAGGGTGCTTTCAACAACGTTCCAGCCAAATCGCTGATTAAGGCACTCAAACCCAAAGAAATCCCCCTAACCATCTGCAACTGGATCCAAACAGACCTAAAGTATAGGACAATAACTGCCACCATAGGGGATACGGTTAAGGCGCGGGTGGGGAGGGGCTGCCCCCAAGGAGGGGTCCTATCTCCACTACTGTGGGCCATTCTGGTAGATAGTCTACTAGACAAGATGGAAAATGAACGATACTAGTCAGGGGAAGGAACATGGGCTATGTTTCAACAAGAGCACAAAAGGCCTTGAACATATTAAGCAAATGGTGTGAAGAGGAGGATCTGTCGGTTACTCCGCTAAAAACCACAATAGTCTCATTCACAAAGAAAAGAGCATTAAAGGATCTGAAAAATCCAATACTCAGCAAGGAAGTCAAATGCCTAGGTGTCACTTTTGGCCAAGGGTCACTCAGAAAGTAAGAATTACACTGGGCAGATGCAGGCGACTTTGCGGGAGAAACTGGGGGCTGAGCCCCGAATTGAATCTCTGGTTGTACAAAAATGGTGGTAAGGCCCATGCTAACCTATGGCTCTGTAACCCGGGACATAAAGAATACGGAAACAGGTGCAATCAGGCAACTAGCAGGCGTACAAAGGCTGGCATGTCTGTGCGTCTCGGGGGCGATGAGAACAACCCCAACTGCAGCACTAGAAGTCCTGCTAAATCTACCTTCATTACATATCCTCATACAGGGAAACGTAAGAATGGTACAATACCGGCTCAAGCAAGGCAACAAACCCATCATTCAATGGGAAAGGCTCACACGCTGGAAACTAGAGGACATCGAGGAGATCAAGTATCTCTTCGAAATGCTATCAGCCGAACAACCCCCTCCGTGGGTTTGATATACCCTTCTCAGTAGCAATTGCAGGCAGAGAAGAATGGGAGGGGGCCTCCTATAACAGCGGACCAAGCATGTTATACCGACAGCTCTAAGACCAGTAAAGGAGTGGTAGCCGGGTCCACGGACCAAGGTCAAATATCTCCTTAAACATGGGCAGTCAAGCCACAATGTTGCAAGTAGAGCTCCCGGCAATACTCCGACACTCAGGCTTAAAAGCAGTCAGTGCACATAAGGTCAGATCTAGACTAGTTAAAGACATCATAAGTGCCCTTGAAGGGGTGGGTCGTAACAATAAGCTCACCATTGCGTGCGTTCCGGGACATGAAGGCCATCAAGGCAGCGAAGAAGCTGACAAACTTGCAAAACGGGGCGCAAGTAATGTTACGTTGGGACCTGAGCCCTGCTGCGGGATAGCAGGAAGAGTCTTCAAAACAGCAGTTAAAAGCTGGATAGATAAACAATCTCTAAACTGGTGGTTACAAACACCGGGGCAACTACAGGCCAAACAGTTCATAAAACACGGCTCCCCAAAATTCACGGCGATCGCATGACGATAAGAATATTAGTGGGTTAGCTGACGGGCACTGTAGAATGAACAGACACATGGAAAAGATCGGCCTGGTAGATAATAGCCGTTGCAGGTTCTGTCAGGAGGAGGAGGAAACTCCAAAACACGTGTGGTGCAAGTGTGAGGCGCAGGCTAGATATGCAAGGCTAGGAGAGACCAAACCAGGACCTGCAAGGTACATGGAGGAGCCGGTACCCCATTTGTGGAGTCTGATTAGGAAGACCAGACTGGATGAGGTCCTCTAAGCATGGTTCGGAGGGCTGCAATAAACCTGCAGTTGACAGAGTCGGGTACCAGAGCCAACTCCCTTCAATTCTATTCCGTTCTTCTACAGTCTGGGAACAAATTGGGCAAGTGCGGTCCTGTATTCGGCTTATATTAGGGTAATTTATAACTTAATTATGTGCACCTAATACAGGGTGGTCAAAATTAAATATTGCAATTTGCTTAGGAAAGTAACTTATTTAATAAACTAAATAAATAATATCGAAAAATGTTCGATAGGGGAGCTACGGCCCTCCAAATTATTATGGTTTTTTTTTTATTATTCCTTCCTAAAAAGTTGAACATAAAAGCATATGAATATTTACTATTTTTAATTCTGATATGTTGCTAAAGTCAAAACTGTCAAAATTTAATCATTGGCGTATCATTTGGGGGAGGGGGGGGGGGGGGGGTTGGAAAGGTATAAAACAGCCCTAACATTTCTCCGAGCCAAAGTATTTTTTTTATGAAATGATGAAAATTTGCAGTTAGTACATAATTTTTGCTGTATATTTTCAGCTCCTCCTTAGGTCAAAAAAACTGAATGTTTCTATATTTCGAAAATGTCGAAATATTGAACTTTTCAGTGAAAATGTAGAAGCATCGATTTTTAGTATTTTTTTTTTTAAATATTTTTTTTACAAGCTGATTACTAAACTTGAGGAGAATCTACGCGAAAAAATGTATTCGAATTTTAAAGAATACGTCCTTCAATATTTTGGCATAACTTTTAGGTTAAAATATGTAGATTTATATATTTAATTGAAAGCGGTTTGAACCTGAAAAATGGTGTAAGATTGGAAAATGTGGAAATTTTTGGGGGATTAGAGGTGGATTTTATTTCAAAGTAAAACTTTACTAGAAGTAAGCATACCGATGCCTATAGTTTTTGTGATAAGTAAGTAAATTTATTTGGCAGAAATATCATTCTAAAACGATTTGAAGATGGGAAAATGGGCCAGGATCAAAAAAATTTGATATTTTTCAAGCGATAAGCAACGGTTTTGACGGATATTGTGGTAGACTTCAAGGTAAAATTTTACTGTGTGACAAGTAATTTTAAAATATAGAATACAAATATTAATCTTGTGTTATAAGCACACAAAGATTATTTTTTATAGATGTCTTGTTTCATTCTTTTTTATTTATATTATCAATATTTCTGCTTTTGAAATGTAACTTTCCATCGATGATTTTTAGAAAACGTTTCCAGCCTTCATAATAATCTCTGATTAATGTTTTTTTTTTATTATTCCTAAAAGGTTGAACATAAACGCATGCATTTTTAGTGGTTCTTGGTACTTTTGATATGCTGCTGAATCTATATCTAAAATCAAAACTATCAAAATTTAATCATAGACGTAACATTAAGGGTGTGAGAGGGGGGGGGTCTATAGGTATACAGCTCTAGCTTTTCTCTGGGCCAATGTTTATTTTTTTAAAGAAATTTTTATCATTTAGATCTAGTACATCATTTTTGCTTTATTTTGAAGATGGGAAAATGGGCCAGGATCGAAGAATTTCGACATTTTTCAAGCGATAAGCAGTGGTTTTTACGGATTTTATGGGAGATTTGGAGGTAAAATTTTACTTTAAACATCAAAATTGTGACAAGTAATTTGAAAATGCACACCCCGTCAAAAGTCTTGGACCCCTAACTACTTTTCTCATAAGAGGCAATACAAACATGTCCGCCTGAAAACGTGCATATCTACTTTAATAAATAAGCAAACAAAGTCATTCAAAAAAGAAAATGCTTAAAATAGATGAGGCTACAAGTGTATTACAAAATGGATGTACTGCCCTAACCAGTGATACAGAGTGTTGAGTTTTCAGAAAAAAAGCCCAAATTTTGAATTCACTAGGTATAAAAGAATCTTCAATTTTGACCTATATTTTTGGCATTACATTATAGACAATTCGTTGGCAATGTTATCCACCCCTGTAAGTTTTTGTTTCATACCGGGTAAGTCAAAAATCTATGTATTTAAATGCCCCCAACACTCAACATATACCGCAGTCAATTAATTTTGTAATACATTTCTTCATCTTATTTTAGCATTTTCTTTTTTGAGTGACTTTGTTTGCTTATTATTAAAGTAGATATGCATGTTGTCAGGCGGTCATGTTTGTATTACGTCTTATGAGAAAGGCAGTTGGGGGTCCAAGACTTTTGACGCTGTATGTATAATTATAGATCACAAGTATTAATCCCGCATTCTAAGCAAACACCTTTTTTTATAGATGTGTTATTTCATTCTTTTCTATTTATATTATCAATATATTTTGCTTCTGTAAAATGTCACTTTCTTCCGTCGATAATTTTTATAAAACGTTCCCAGCCTTCATCATCTTCTCCGGTTGTTCATCATCATATTTAACAATTTTCTATGAAAAATAGTCCCTAATTATTACAAAATCATTTTTTCCGATATCACTTTCCTCAAAAGTCTCCTCGGTATCAATATCTTCATCAAAAAAAACCTAATAACTTATCTTTTAACACATTTTATTTTCCACTTAATAATCTTCTGTTTTCTTTCTTTTTTTTATTATTTTTTTTAGTTTATTTTTTCTTTATTTAAACACGTTTGATATAGTATTTCAAACTGTATTTCTTCCCTTAGAGGGCATTTAAGATGCTCGAGGCCTGAGAAATAGCTTTTTCAATTTTATCATTGTTAATCCTCAATTTTTTTTTTATAGCCGAAATATTCTTTTGAATCGTAGTGAGGAAGAGCCAAGGGAATATACAGGGTGTTTCGGCAGGAAAGAGAAATATTTTAAGGACGTGTTCTGGAGGTCAAATTGAGAAAAAAAGATCATATAATCATAGGTCCGGAAAAGCTTCCTTTCTGATATAAAGGGTGTCAAAAAAAATGTTGAAAATCAGTTTTTCTTAAAAATTGCGAAAACGAAATAAGATTTTACATTAAAGAGTAAATTCTAAAGGAAAAAGGTCTCTTGAGTTAGTTTATTTTGATTATTACTCGAAAACGATCTCTCCAACTAAGAAATCTTAAGATGCATTTTTTTCTTTAGAATTGATTCTTCATTACGAATCAAATACCTATTTTGAAAAAAAAAACAGTGGGGTACTATTTTAAAATATGTTTTTTTTTTGATCTAGGAAAGAAAGCATATTCAGGATCCATGATTTTATGATCTTTTTTTCCTAATTTGACCTGCAGAACACGTCCTTAAAATATTTCCTTTTCTTCCGGAAATATCCTGTATACAAAAACCGAAAATTTCCGTAAGAGATCTAAATTACCCACTCTGTATGTAGTATCATCATCTAGATCTGGCTCTGTACCTAAAATTGGCAATTATGTAACGTGTTCTATTTTTTTTTCTTGTCACCAATCTCGAATTCCGATACATTCACGTATACCTTTATTAGATATCGATCCATGCGTCTATGCTAACCAATCCCAAGGCACGAAAATCTTCCCAGGAAAACCTTCACTTTAACTATGCATATAGAAATCATTATTGCCTTGCATAATTCAATAACGATGCAAAATACAATAAATTTATTACGACATATATAGTAAATTATAGGCTATAAATACTATCTAGTTGTGCAGAACGGCTCGGACCTGTTAGAAAAGCGGTTATTATAAATTTTACTATTTTACAATACTCCCACAACGAGTGCGCGAAGTAAGGAAACACCCCATAAATAATTGTTTGGGGAACGGTTCGAGTACACGACACCAGTGACCTCTATTTCGTTAACAATGCGACGAGGGAAGGTGGTACCTTAACGCTTTTATCTCCGTGGGTAACGTGTGTGGTACTTGGTTTTCATCACGCAGTAACTATTTGAGATAAATATTGTCCACCACAACTAATTGCAATCGGTGCGTGGTACACGTTAAATAAGATCATTATTATAGAGTAGCAATCAGGTGGATACAGTTTACATTGATGTGTTTAAGGCATGTGATAGTGTAGGACATACTCTGACAATTATTTGATGTCCTACTTGGAAATCAACATATTGCTGGTCCATCGGAAATTTAAGTCATGAGAGACATAAAATCTTAACCTTTTTGTACACACATTAATCAACTAGATTTATAAAACTCAAAATCAGACCCGTTATCATCAATTTGGACCTAACGTTTTAGAGTAATATTTATCTTGCTATAGAGGTACCTAGATAAAGGCTTTTAGGCTTTTGGAAATCATCCAGATAAACACAAGGTACATCGTGGGTACCAAGGCTATCAGATGTTAGCATAATTGTATTAATTGTCTAGTAAGATGTACCTATTCTTTTGGGGTAATATTCATTCTCAACTTGAACGTGGTACATGCAGAGCAGATTTGCAAAATAACTATTTTTTAAATTAACTTCTCATTACCTCCTTCTTTATTCATGTTGGACTTGCAAAAGGTGGTGTCTTCTGCAGGATTTCCTCGCCTTAGGTCAACGGTATCGGGTCGCGGTTTAGGGTGCCTGCCTCTAGGGATTCTAGCTCGCAGTCAGTCATTATGTGTGGAAACGCAGCCCGCAAGTACATCGTCAATGTAAGAGCAAAATCCCGCATCAGCGAAAATAGAGATGGGGGCAACGGGATCGACAAATTCTTTTTGAAACAAAATACATTTTGCTGCACAACCTCGCTGCCCCAGTCACCCGACCGCAAATACATCATCGACGTAAGGAAGGGTAAAAAATCACGGGGCCAAACCAATAATAATTTAATGGTGATATCGTACAAACGACATTTGTGATTTGCCCTTCCACGCGATCCTCGTTTGCATGGCGCAGTCGGTAGCACTGGTAATTAGCAAGGTTTAAAATTAATTTTAGCTCTCTTGTAGTCAATTATATTGAGCTTTTGCAGTATAGTACTATTTTATAGGTGATCACTGTTAATACACCTGAACCCACAAACACAAACAAGCTCGATGGTCGCACCAAAACCTGGTGAAAATCAACCTCGAAACGATCGAAACCCAAACAAACGCGACAAAAGAATCGCTTGTCGCGGTCCCCCTGAGAGCGCGCTTACACTTAACTCTAGGTTTAACCCAATGTTTATCCAAAAGATTATTTTTCTTTATAGTGTTTACGTTTCGAGCCCCGGTATGTTTGTAATAAGTAGAAGGTTTCGGGGTCTCGTTTCGAGTTGTTTTCTTTAATATTTGTTTTTCCTTCATGATTCGGGGCACCAGAAGGAGCGGAGGAGGTCTTAAATTAGATTAGGGCCGCAGATATTATGATGGTTTTGTTTAAAATTGAAATTGATGGAGATAAACAATTAGCGTGGGCTGGGGGGGATTCGGGAATTAATATTTACATAATATTAAATGTCAGGTGGCGTTTGAAAACGGGACCCAGACATCCATAGGCTTGTTATATAAAAATGTTTCAGATAAAAAAATAGCAGGAGGCTATTATTAATATAATGAAGTGTAGGCGAAGTTGTCAAATGTTTTTGGAATTTATACGATGACCTTGCATCTAGAATTTCACTTATAGTCGAATGTGGTCCAATCCGGTTATCTGGCAGGCCATTCCATCGTTTCAAAGATAGTACATTGATCGCGCTCTCTTGTTTACTCATTGTTTTGGGTCGTGAATTTCTTGAGATTGTGTTTTATTAGTAAGGTCAAATCCGGAGCTCTGGCAGGTCATTCTATCAAATAAAACCAGTACGAGGAAGTACGTTTAGAGAGCTAGTAGTGTATCAAAATTGTTTTCGGGTGGAGGAACCCTTTTTGATCAATACAGACGTTTTAACTCTATCACCCCTCAGCATATCCTACTTTGAAATTCTTAATGGAAAGCCCTCTTCTGTTATTCTTGTATTCCCTAGACAATTCTGGACTCGTTTCATGTAGAGCACTTTATACGCAAATTGAGTCATTTTAAAGATAATGGCCTCTGTCTAGTCTTAGAGTCTTGTTAAAATATTAGAGTTGCCAAAACTGAATTTTCTTGCAGAGATTTTCAGTGCCCATCGTTTACCTTTTACTGAATTATATTACATTTTCAAATGCTTCTAGACACCTTTGTAAATGGATGTTTGGATGTTGCATTTTATAAATTGCAGACCTCAAATAACTCCATAACAAACAGTTAATTGGGGCCAAATCCTGCGATCTGACAGGCCATTATATCGTATAAAAGCTAGAAGAATGTTTGTATAGTATTTTGTATTATTTTAGGTCCTATATGTCTTGATGTTGTGTTTTCTAAACTGTCAAGTGGGGTCATATCTGGAGATTTGGGGGTAGTAAAATGTACGTACATTCTTTTGAATTCATTGTCTTGGATCTCTTGAGGTTGCGTTTTCTGAATTACGAACCTCAAATTACGTCATAAGAAAAGGTCAAATGAAGTCAAATCCGGAAATCTGGCAGGCCATTATATCGTATAAAAGCTAAAGATTGCTTGCATAGTATTTGGTATTCGTTTTTTTAGGCTTGGATGTCTTGAGGATATATTACGTACGCTCTTTTGAATTCGATGTCTTGGGTCTTGGATCTCTTGAGGTTGCGTTTTCTGATCTACGTACCTCAAATTACGCCATAACAAAAAGTCAAGTGAAGTCAAATCCGGAAAATCTGACATCGTATAAAAACTAGGAAAATGTTTGTATAGTATTTTGTATTCGTTGTTTTAGGGCTTGGATGTCTTGTGATCATGTTTTGTGAACTGCCAACTGAGATCAAATCTGGAGATCTGGGGGCTAGAAGAACGTCCGTACACTATTTTAAATTCCTTGTTTTTGGTCTTAGAACTCTTGAGGTTGCGTTTTCTAAACTGCGGATCTCAAATTACGTCATAAGAAAAAGTCAAATGACTTAAATCAGGAAATCTGGCAGGCTATTATATCGTAAACTTGCAAGAAGTTCACTATGGAAGTTCATTTAGTCGCTCAGTGGTATGGTCTGCATACAAATAAGTGTTCTTATATGTGATTTTCTAAAAATATGTCTTTCTTGAAGATAATAAGCAATAATCGAGACAGTACACCGTCATGAGATACTCCATTCGAAGAGGAACCTATTTCGATACCTTTTGACCAACATTATTATGTTCTAATGTTATGTCAACCTAAAAATATTTAACTGAATTATTTATGTGCATTGCTATTTTTACGTTCTATACAAATAGTTATAGACTAATTTAACCCTTAAGAGAAACTCGGGTAGGGTCCAATCCGGTGATCTGGCAGGTCATTCTACCGGTTGAAAGCTAGTGCACTGTTTTGTACTCGTTGTTTTGGGTCGTAGATGCTTTGAGGTGGTGTTTTTATTAACTATAGACCTCAAATGACCTCGTACGAAAAAGTCAAGTGTAATCAAATCTGCAATTCTGGCATCTGGCCATTCTAACAAATCAAAAGTAGTATCAGTTGCGTTTAGAAGACTTCCAGTGAGGTCCAATCCCTCATCTGGCGGGCCATTCTATCGTTTCTCCCTATTTTTAACTTTAAAATATAGTAGAATGCTCGTGCATTTTTTTGCATTCGTTCTCTTGGGTCGTAGATGTCTTGAGGTTGTGTTTTATTAACTATGGACTTCACACCACCTCATACGAAAAAGTCAAGTGGGGTCAAATCCGGAGTTCTGGCAGGCCATTCTATCGAATAAAACCAGTATCAGGTGCGTTTAGAGGATTAATAGTATCTACGCATCTGGTATTATCTAGGTACAAGACAGAACAATGTTTTTTTGACAATAACAGTAGGAGTAGGTAAATGATCGCAATTTGAACCGTTTAGATTATCTATGAAGACTGGACTAGTACTAATCCGTGGGTTTCGATGGACTGTTATGCGGTTTAGTACCAAATTCTATTTGTTTCTATAACCGCTCTCATGACCTTTTTTATATGAATTTTATCACGGAACCGTTTTCGAAACATTTTGATTGAAATGACCTTAATACACCGCAAATTAAAATAATAATAATAATAACAAATACCAAAAACTCGATAAAATAACCTAGATTCGTCTTGTGATAGATCCAGACTAAGCTACAAAAATCCTTGACATTTCTTAACAAGATCCTGCCTCAACACGTCCATTAAAACGTCCTATTTAACGATTTAATGAAACCGCGAAGTGGCATTCGAAAACGCTTTAAATCCGTCAACTCGAGGCTTTCGAAAAATGTAAATAAAAAGACATTCCGAGGGGTGAATATATATTTCAAAATAAACGATTGGGCGTTTAAAGTGTGGTTTTTTCTTTTGATGGCCCATTAAATCAAAATAAAA
Source organism: Pissodes strobi (assembly GCA_016904865.1). Taxonomy (NCBI): domain Eukaryota; kingdom Metazoa; phylum Arthropoda; class Insecta; order Coleoptera; family Curculionidae; genus Pissodes; species Pissodes strobi. Next base: position 52,069 of record MU182375.1, on the reverse strand, counting down.
GTCTCGTTTCGAGAGAGAAGTTATTATGTAAACATCGAATGACTTGAGATGCTTTTTTCATGAATATTTATTTAGAGGGCCTAGTACTTAAGGCGTAATAGATTTTTTATTTCAATTAAAACGCAAGCTTATTGGTTATGGTTTATTTAGGCGTTACACCATTGGGGCTTTCCTTACTTTAATTATTATAAAATGCTAGAAAATACGAAAATTAAAGCATAAAAAGAAAAAGTGATACAAAAGAGTAATAAAATTCAATAAAAGTGATCAATTGTTACATCCTCAAAACTAATTGGATTAAAATAATTATAATCAAAATGTTGGGAGGGATTATTTATTGAAACATGCCATGAACTGGTTAACTGCTTCATTTTTCCTAATATCGGTTTGGCTGAAGTTTAAAGGAAATACCTCTAATTGCCTCGTAGTCTGGGAAGGAACTCTGAAATTTAACAATGCCGGCAAATCAGAACAATCGATCTGATTAATGAGAAGCTTAAGGCCAAAATGAACGGGAAAGTTTAATTTGGCGCTTTTTCTATTGTGTGCTCGACGTGAGACCTTAGTGTTATGTAAATATGTATTGTGTTTAAAAAGTAGGGAATTATTAAGCTTTAATCTTCAATAGATGACTTCTGAAATCAGTGATTCCAGCACATTCGCATTCCAGCTAGCATCTCTATTACGAGGTAACATAAAGGGCTTGAATGTCTTATTTTTTTATGTCACAATAATGTTTTTTTTTCACTCCATTTAATTCGGTGTCTCTATATTCGTACATATTGCGTTCAACCTCCTCAAAATGAAGTTGTTTCCACTTTTTCAGTTTCTAAATATATTTTTATTTTTTATTTATTTATTGACACGTACAGCTCATTGCCAGATGACATAGAGGGCTTAAATAATAATGTTTTATTCTTTTAATTTCTAAATAATGTTTTTTTTTTTAAATTCTAACTCCATTTACACTCAGCGCTTCTAATTGATACGTATTGCGTTCTACAACCTCCTTCAAGAGATCTTTTTACTTTTTCAATTTCTAAAAAGTTTTTTATTTATTTATTCTCTTCATTTGTAAATATTTTTTTTTGTATTTTAACTCCATTTTCATTCAGCGCCTCCATAATATTCATATGTAATGCGTTCTACAACATCCTTCTTAAAATCAAGATGTTTTTACTTTTTCAATTTCTAAATGGTTTTTTATTTATTTATTTATTCACACATATCTCTCATGACCCTGTAACATAAAGAACTTTAGGAATGTACACTATTTTCATTTTTATTTAATGTTTTTTTTATTCTAGCTCCATTTACATTCAGCGCGTCTGTATTTATACGCATTGTTGATGTTTTTACTTCTTTTATTTTTAAATAGTAACTTATTTATTTGTTTATTTTTACATATTATTGTTCATTATCAAATAACACTAAGAGCTTTTAGGAAAGCTGTGCTAACCTGTTACACAAAATCAAGATGCTTTAAATTTTTTCAATCTATACTGACCTTAAGTGGGCTCATTAGCCCACTCATTCGTAATGATCGAGCTCAAACGGCTTGACATAGAAAGCTCAATTTGGATAATTAATTAACTGGGTTAAGCTGTCAGGCCATTCTGTCGTAAAAGAGGTAGAAGTTTCTAAATAATTGTTTTTTAAATTCTAGCATATATTTTTGTTCCAATTCTAGCTCTTCTACATTCTATATCGCTTTCTACCAATTAGTATAAAAGGCTTGAATAAGGTTAAAACTTCTAGATGGCTTTATATATTTTTTAATTGAATAATTGATATTTTTATATACATCAAGTGGGATAAAATCCGGAGATCTGCGAGGCCATTCTATCGTAAAAATGTTGGTAGTGATCGTGCAATCTTTTCTATTCGTTGTTTTTCGCCATTAATATATTGGGGTTGCGTTTTATTAGCCATGAATTGTTATTGACTTAATCAATAAGCGAAAAGTCAAGTGAGCTCAAATCCGGAGATCTGGCAAGACATTAGGTCGTATGAAAACTAGTAGAATTTTTTACTACTTTTTTTTTTATTTAATAATTGTTTTTTTTTCATATCAAGGGAGGTAAAATCGGGAGATCTGCGGGGTCTTTCTATAGTATAAATGCTGGTAATATTCGCCCCGTTTTTTGTATTCGTTATTTTTGGCCATGGATGTTATGAGATTGCGTTTTATTAGCCACGAATTGCAATTGAAAAAAGCCAAGTGGGTTCAAATCCGGAATTCTGGCCGGACATTTGGTCGTATAAAAGCTACATTTTTAACTTCTAAATTAAACACTTCTATATTTAGGGCAGCTATATCCACGCGTAACGCTTAGCTTGAATAATATTAAGCCATTTAGAAAATAGTGATCTATTCATAATCAAGAATCAATATGGTTTTTATACATTTTTAATTTAATAATATTTTTATATATCAAGTTGGGTAAAATCTGGAGATCTGCGAGGTCATTCTATCGCCTAAATGCTATAGTAGTGTTCATACAGCCTTTTGTATTCGTTGTTTTTGGTCATGGATGTATTCAAATTGTGTTTTATTAACCACGAATTGCAATTGATTGATTGAAAAAAGTCAAATGGGCTCAAATCCCAAGTTCTGGCAGGACATTCGGTTGTATACAAACTATAGTAGAATGTTGGTACAGTCTTTTTGTTATTTTAATATCTAAATTATTTTTTTTTATTCTATCACTGCTCTATATTCAGCCGTACACTCTCCCCCCCCCCCCTCGTTAGGCCAGGAGAGGGGGGAGAAAGAAATACTAAAATAATTAATTTCGGGAGAACGGGAAGAGCTACGGTATCGAAATTTTTATGGCAGGTGTGCCTCATGGGTGGCTACCTTTAAGGGGAAAAACGTTTTTTGCCGCTATTTTTGCAACGGAGCCTCGGATCGAAAATCTGTCAAGCGATGACCCAAGTTCACGGGGTCATCAGTGGGGGAGTGGAAATTATATTCCCCACCCCTCCGGATACCCAAAATTTTCGAAAAATAAAATGGGAAAAAATTTTAAAAAAAAACGTAAAATTATGTTCGGAAAGTTAATAAAAGTATTATAAAACGCAAAAAGAAAAAGAAAATTAATAAAAAAAAAGTTATAGAAACGGAGTTTTCGACGAAAAAATGGCAAAGGAGTTGAGTTACGAGATCGGGGGTCGGGGATGGCAAAAACGGAACGAAAAAAGAATGCTTTATGAAAAAAGAAGTTGAATAAAGGCAAAAAAAGTATCGAAACCGGGGGCAAAAGTTGAGGAAAAAAAGCTTCAAATAATAAAAACTTATAAATAATTTTTATTTTTTTATATACCTATATCAATCAATTTTTATGTTTGTATATATATATCAAATGGGGTAAAATCCGGAGATCTGCGAGGCTATGTAAATGCTGGTAGTGCTCGTGCAGTCTTTTGTATCCCTTGGTTTTGGCCATGCTGAGATTGTTTTTTATAAGCCACGAATTGCATTCGACTTGATAAGAAAAAGTCAAGTAGAGTTGAATCCGGAGATCTGGCAGGACATTCGGTCGTATAAAAACTAGTAGAATGTTCATTAATTTTATTTAGTCTTTTAGTTTCTATTTTTTGTTCAATTAAATAATATCCACGCCTATCGCTTTCGACCGGATAACATAAAGAGCTGAATATTTAGAAAAACGTGATAACCTACACAATATCAATTAATAAGTAATTGTTTTGTATTGTTTATATCAAGTGAAATCAAATCCAGACATCTGCTAGGTAGGCACTTTTGTATATAAAGGCTGGTATAGAATAGGATTCGTAAACAGTCTTTTGTTTTCGTTGTCTTAAGTCGTGGATGTCTTGAGTTTGCATTTTGTAAACTACGATTCTCAAATGACCTCAAGAGATCAATTGGGCTCAAATCCGGAGATCTGAAAGGCCACTGTTCTTCTAAGTGTTAAATATATATTTTATTTATTATTTATAGTACTTCTACTTCCAGTACCTGTATATCCACGTGTTCGTTTTCTACCAGATAACATAATTGCTTGAATAATCTTATAACATTTCTAAATTAATTGTTTAAATCACTGTTTTGATATTTATATTCTTAGGTATTCTAGTTGCTTTTATTTTGTTATTTTAGCAAATATTACATTATTAGTACCCTATAATAGCAATTTAAAAACTCAATCATCAAAAGCTCTATATAATATTACAATGCAAATTTGTTTTAATTTTCAAATCTTTGGGCAACCGAACAATATATTTCTATAGACATAAATCAGCAACCTTTTGAGAAATTACTCAAGATTCGGCAACGTTGCGTCCACGCTGAAGAGAGCGCTCCTCAAGTTCACCGATCTCGTCTTTGGGCAAACGGCCCAGCGACGTTGCCGACTGTGCGTGAGCTAATTTATTGAAAGTATAGAGCGAATCTTTAAAAATACGTTTTAGAGGGGAAACTTGCATACTTGTAATAAAAATATTATATAATTAGGTTTGCATATTAAAAGGATTATAACAGGTATAATACGTACGCCGCAAAATCATAACAATGGCTAGGAACTTTCACGTAACAAATTCATAATTTAATTAAAGCTATAATTTGCAGTGAAAGTGCTGCGGGAAACATACGGTAGTAACTTTTAAGTAGGTAAAATAATAAAATTTTGATTATATATTCCCTGTCTTTAAAGAAAAGGCAGGTAATGTGGCAGCAATGTACACCACAAATGCTATTAACTTTCTATCTATGGAGGTAAGATGGGTCGGTTTTAAATATTTTGGTTGATCTGAGCGCCACGTTGCCACACCTTCGATCAGTTTAAGTTGCATTTTATGAAATACCACTTATTTTCACATTTTCTCTTGGGAAATGTAAATTGTGTGTTAGCAAACAATTTTTGGTTCATTTGGCAGAACGATTTTTAGCTAAAAAATTACCTAGAATAGACTCGTTATTCATCATTGAGTCACCTTAAATTAACGAAATCGCGGGCAATTTAGCAACACCGTACGGTACCTAAACAACTGTTCTTCCGATACGTGTTTCGTCCTTTTTTATGGCATGTTCTCGTTGTGTCTCTTTTTTTTTTCTATCGCCAGTCCAAAAGGACCTTGCTTATTATAATATTTTATAGTATACAGGGGGAGAACAAATAATACTTTGCTTATGAATTGGAAGATTGCAGAATGTCTGTGTATTGAGGAGTGGTTTTGGGGCATTTATTTATTTATTATAACTCTGAGTAATTTGCTTCTGACTTGTGCTTTAGATTAGGTATATATAATTGAATAACACCTGGGCCTTGAAGATGTTTTCTAATAAGACGAAACGTCAGCAGTGACAAAGTAATTTATTTTTCTTCTGACTGGTCCTAAGTGTATTAAATGCCAGGCACAGTGTAGTTGAAAGAAAATGTATCGTCCTCTGGCAGGGCTTTAAAGCCGTATACAGATCCTCCGAACACAACGCGCGGCTTTCACATACACACGTTAACTGAATATTTGTTTTGATTAATATTTATCAATTTTTGATTTGATCCAAAAAATTGATTCACCGTTTACATTTGCGTACATAATTTAATTTTTTTTTATTTCTATTTATTTTTTTAAATAAAAACAAAAGCAAAATAATTTGACAACTTTCCATTGCGCCTATTCAAGACATTTATTTTTCAAATTAATATTAAATATTTACAGCAAAAAAATAACCAATGCTAAAAGTATACAAATAAAAATAAATTAAAGAAAAAGCATTAAACTGAAACTAAGCAAACAATAATAATATAATTTAGAAAAATAAAAGATCATTTTAACAACTTTCCAATTTGGCTATAATGAGGCATTTATTTTTAAAATCAATTTGAAACACGTGGAAATAAAAACAAAAACAAAATAATAAAACTTTTTAACAACTTTCCATTGCGCCTATCAGGATATTTAATTTTCAAATTAATTTGAAATATTTGAAAGGAAAAAAAATAGCCAATACTAAAAGTATACAAACAAAAATAAATTAAAGAAAAATCATTAAACGAAAACTAAGCAAACGATAATAACTTGTACAAATAAAAGATCATTTCCTTTCCAATTTGCTTATAATGATGATAATCAATTTGAAGCATGATAATAAAAACAAAACAATAAAACCTTGTTGATAACACTCTAGACAAGACAAGACATTTATTTTTCAAATTAATTTGAAATATTTGAAAGAAAAAAATAACCAATACTAAAAGTATACGAACAAAAATAAATTAAAGAAAAATCATTAAACTAAGACCAAGCAAACAATAATAATTTATAAAAATAAAAGACCATTTTAACAACTTTCCAATTTGTCTATGATGAGGCATTTATTTTTTCAAATCAATTTGAGAAACACATGCAAATAAAAGCAAAAACAAAATAATCAAACCTTGTTAACAACTTTCCATTGCGCCTAATCAAGACATTTATTTTTCAAAATTAATTTGAAATATTTGAAAGAAAAAATAACCAATACTAAAAGTATACAACAAAAATAAATTAAAGAAAAAACATTAAGCAAACACTAATGATTTATAATAATAAAACCTTGTTAACATCTTTTCATTGCGCCTAATAAATATGTTAACTTAATTTTCCAAGTTAATTTGAAACATCAGAGAGAAAAAAAAGTAACCAATACTAATACTAAGTATACAAACAAAAATAAATTAAAGAAATAACATTAAACTGAAATTAAGCAAACACTAATAATTTATAATAATAAAACCTTGTTAATATCTTTTCATTGCGCCTAATAAAGACATTTTTAAAATTAATTTGAAATATTTGAAGGAAAAAAAGTAACCAATACTAAAAGTATACTAACAAAAATAAACTAAAGAAAAATCACTAAACTAAAACTAAGCAAACAATAATAATTTATTAAAATAAAACAGTATAACATCAGTTTGCCTATAATGAAGCATTTATTTTTTAAATCAATTGGAAACACATGGAAATAAAAACAAAAACAAAATAATAAAATCTTGTTAACAACTTTCTATTGGGCCGAATTAAGACATTTATTTTTCAAATTAATTTGAAAGAAAAAAAATAGTCAATACTAAAAGTATACAAAAAAACTTAAATAAAAAGCATTAAACTAAAACTATGCAAACAATAATAATTTATTTTTGAAATATTTAAAGGAAAAAAATAACGAATACTAAAAATATACAAACAAAAATAAATTAAAGAAAAAGCACCAAACTAAAACTAAGCAAACAATAATAATTTATTAAAGTAAGAGTATTTTAGCATCAATTTTAAAATAAATTTGAAGTTGAAAACTAAAAATAAGCAAAGAATAATAATTACACAAATAAAAAAACCTCAACAATATACCAATGTGCCTATATTAACGCATTTATTTCCAAATATAATTTATAATAAATGAAAAAAAATAAATTAAGTTAATTAAGCAAACAAAAATTAAAAATGAAAAGCAATTTTCCAATGTGCCTGACAAAATTTATTCATTATCGTTTTTAATGTTTTAAATCAAAAATGCGTTCATAAATTGGACTGTATGTACCCGTAGATATAAAGTCACCAAGTAAGATCTGGAGACCGCGGCGGCCTCTCTATCGGTTCGCCCTATTAATCCAATTATTTCCCAGCTTTTCAAAGACAAATTTAGTAGAAACATCTGTTATCTTTACGGCTAACTTACGAGGTTCTCATTTGATACCGACCACGTACCTTAAATTGTGTACACAATTAAAAAAACCTCAACAATATACCAATGTGCCTATATTAGGGCATTTATCATAATAAATGAAAAAAGATAAAAATAAGCTAAAACTGAGGGTGCATGGAAGCAAGCAAAAAATAAATATAAAAATAAGAAGCAATTTTCCAAACTGCCTGACCAAATTTATTCGTTATCGTTTTTAATGTTTTAAATCAAAAATGCGTTCATAAATTGGACTGTATGTACCCGTAGATATAAAGTCACCAACTGTAAGATCTGGAGACCGCGGCGGCCTCTCTATCGGTTCGCCCTATTAATCCAATTATTTCCCAGCTTTTCAAAGACAAATTTAGTAGAAACATCTTTAATATCTTTACGGATAACTTACGAGGTTCTCATTTGATCCCGACCACGTACCTTGAATTGTGTTTGAAAACATTCTTCCAAATAATATCGGTTTAATTCGGAGGAAAAAGCTCGGTAAAACCGGCAACGCCGCCTTACAGCGGAGCAGTTTCATTCTGCTTTTCAGTCAACTTTCAGTAAAGCTCTGGCTCTGAATACTGTGCGAGCCGTTTCTAGTCGTTTTGCGTAAAATCCGTGAAATATCGCGTGTTTTCAGTTGCCTTAACTGAAACATACCGTTTATTATCTTTTACTTCGTTATTCGTTTGTTTTTAGCGTGTTTCGTTGATTACCGTTTAACTTTTTCGCATTTAGAAGCACCGTGTTTTTCTTGTTTTCGTAGCACTTGTCTCTGCACCTTTGTATTCGTATCAAAGAAGGCCACACGGTTATACAACTCGAAATCTAAAAACAAAAAAAAAACACTCGGGTACCGAAGTACCGACAAAACGACTGCCAATCTAATAGTTAATCTTCGGCAACACATCTTGGATCGAAGAGTGCCTTGGCCTTATTTGACAGGTCTTCAGCAACAGTGTTTTGTTTTAGTTAAACATTTGTTTCGGATGTTCGTTTGTTAACGCCGTGGTACCGCGGGTCGCTAGATAGATAAACATTTCGAAAACTGTTATTCGCTTGTTTTTTTTCTTCATTGTTCGATGGAGTCCGGCGATTAGTGTTTTGATTGGTGCCGTAATGTTGTTTCGATGAGTTGTGTTGTAGAGAGATAGTCTATTGTTTTCATAGTGCACTTTAATGTAAATTTCTATTTAGGATTTATTTGATTGGCTTAGTGTGTGGGGATATGTGGATTATAAAGGGATTTGGATAATATTTTGGCCTTCATGAGGCAAAGTAAGTATTAGTACTTTTATGATAAATGATTTATATATTCTATGTTAGTATTGGTAGACGTGCGTGCAGGTACTTGTATTCAATTCCT
>MU182375.1:0-43003 GCA_016904865.1 Pissodes strobi | reverse complement strand
TTTTTAAGAAAAATTAGTACGGTTTTTACAATTTTCAACTCTTCTTTGAGCACCTTTAGAAGCAATGATTTATGCTATAAGAGCCTGGTAGTGTCAAGATTTATGGAGTCACTTGTGCTCTATTCATTGGTGAACACGCAGTTTCCTCTCGTATTTTTGGTTATATTTTCAAATCGCAACTTTTTGAGGGTCTGCAGTTGTTTTAACTTTTTAGTTCGATTTTCCTTTAAAGCGTGTTTTTTTAGTTTAAACTATAATTATTTTTTACTTTTTAGTTCGTATTGCTATAAAAGCTTTTTATTTTATTTTTTTTCGAAATTTTTAATATAATTTTTTTTTTAATTTGCCATTTTTTTTTTCAAATTATTGTATTGTCATCGGTCCTTGATAAGTGTGCAAAGTTTCAGTTTAATCTGACGTTTTGAAGTGGGTAAAAATCTCGTCCAAAGATTTCGTTACAAACATTATAAACATAGATACAGGTGTGAAGCTAATAAAAGCGTGTCAAAAATAGCAAAAACATACCACAAATAAATGCATAAGTAAATAACCTAACATATAAATAAAATTTAAAAAAAACATTACTTTCCCCCTAAGTCTCAAAACTATTGTCATTTGCTTTAATGCTAAGTTTATTTTTTTTTGAACGACTCTGTAAACCCCTCTTCTATTAAATGTACGAATGCCTTCTTTATTCTATCCCTTAAATCTTCCCTTCCATTAACCAGGTATTTTAAATATTTAAGACTACCCGACAACAACAAAAAAACAAGTGGAGTGAGATCTGGAGATCTCGCTGGCCATTCCGAGTATTTACGTCACGTGTGCGATTTTTTAAAATTTTACTTTGATACACGGTAGCTGTCGTAAAATTATGCCCTTTTACCGGTCTTTCGAATCCGATTTAAATTAGCGAGAATCGAAAAATGGAAGCTATTTTTTTTGGGCGTGTAATTTTCGGAAAAGTCATTCTAGCGCCGAAGAAGCCCGAGAATCGAAAAAAGTGAGACGATAGTTCGATCCCCTAAACCCCCTAAATGCTTTTCTGTTTTGAAAATGGTGGGAAAAATGTAAATACATCGATTTGGAGGTCAAAAAAGTAAAGATTTTCTCCTCGAATATATTTTTAATTTTTAAGCTACAAAAAATAATAAAAAAACAAAATTGTAGGGTTTTTATGTAGTTTTTGCGCGCGTAAAGGAAAAAACAAAAAATTGTATAGTATACAGGGTAGATCAAAAAGAACCATTTTTAAAAATCTAGCGACTTCAACTGTCAATAACTCCTAAAGTATTAGGAATAGGCATATAGTGTGTTACATTAAAAATCCTTAGAATTTTACGTAGAATCGAAAAGTCGAATAAAAAATGGGGGGCTAGATTTTAAAAAATGTTGCTTTTTGATCTACCCTGTATAGTGTACAATTTTTTGTTTTTTCCTTTGCGCGTGCAAAAACTACACTAAAAACCCTACAATCTTTTTTTTTTATTTTTTTTTGTAGCTTACAAATTAACAAAGTTAAACATTATGGGTGAACACCCTGTACAAACCAGTTTACATACAATGGATTTTAATTTCCCTGTATTTGCCAAGAGGCGTGTATTACCTAAATCCAACCGTTTTTTCAAATATTCGCAGCTGATAATTAATTTATTAATAAAACGTACCCCGTATATTTTAAAGGTTGATGCACACTGCGGTGCACGTGAAAAGTATTAAGTGCTAGACTTTTCGCTATACTCTTTATGCTGATTAAGCTGTAGAGAAAAACACCAAATTATTGTAAGGTAACGTAAAGATAAATTATTTAAAAAAAAATCAAATTTTAGATGCGAATATTTCCAAAACCCATTTAAAAAAGTAACCTTTTTGATGTCTCCTATAGTACTTTATACGCCGTATAAAATAAGTGTTTATTAGTAAATCTACACCCTAGTTTTCCATTTTTCTATACTTAACAGGTTCAATAAAACGTTTTCTATTACAATGCGCTTAGTCATGGAAAAAGTTTTAAAAGAGATATCCGATTTTGCCAAATCACTTATTGATGAACCATTGAGATGAAGGAATTAATGCAGATTTTTAATATACCTACATAATATAAAAAAATCACAGCTGATTGAATTGATTGAAATATAATAATTACTTTTTCATGCTTCTCTTACTACGCAATTTAAGCTATTTCTTCGTCGATCCTATTAAGTAAAGTGCCCTTATAAGTACGATCTTCGATCAAAAAAAAAAAATCATTCTCCGATCGGAAGGCCCACGCTCTGACCCACATTGCCCATTCGTTAGTTCAATTAGAAACTTATCCGCATTTAGAAAAAAGTTTCAGTTAGTTTAGGCGTAGCGTACGTACATTACTGGCTAACTTATCTTAAATTAATTTAACGGTAAAAAGGCAAAAAGTTACCAGTGTAGAAGCTATTAAAAATTGGGTTGATTCAGATCGAATTAAAGTGTGCAAAAAACCAGATAAAATTGTCGTGCGGCGGAGAAATCCGCATAAAAAATTTGTTTTGGTAAATTTAATTTACTTAGCGAAATTAGGTAATGAATTTGTATTATATTTTGTATAATTAGATTTCAATATGATACATTTTCTTCGGCATTTTATTATTTTTTTTTAAATGTAGGGTTTTTTACTTTGATTAGGACTGGGGTACGTATCTCAAGAATAAACAAATACGTTATTTCGAGATAAGAATCTGCGGTCGTCGAAATTCACTATATAGTTGAAAAATGGTACAGCAGATATATCAACTAACTTTTTGCCTGCCTCTCGTATCCCCTTTACCCGAGGGGTTAACCGCAGACTAGAATTTGTACACTAAAATACCATATTTGACAAATAATACCAGAAAATACCAATATTATATAAAAAAAATACCAAATATCGTAAAAATTGCCAAATAATACCAAATAATACCAAAAAATACCAAATAATACCAAATATTACCTAATAATACCTAAATAATTTAATTACGCGGGCGTGCATCTGGGCGCAATTCTTTCACCAGCTCTGTTCCCCATCTATATTAACGACCTGTTAACCGAAACGAAAAATCCTGTTTACAGTTTTGCAGATGACAGTACCCTTGTCTCCCAATTTAGATCAGAAAAACCTTTACCAGCGACTGAGACTTAGCACCACAGACAGAAGCAGATTACAGCAATTAATCAAGACCTGGAGAAAGTTCAAATTTGGGGCGACATAAATTTGGTCCAGTTCAATGCAGCAAAGATCCAAGCAGCCACGTTTACCAAGAGGGCCAATACGGCGGGCCCTGACATCATCATGGCATCAGGATCGACCATTCTTTTATCCTCGTCAATCGGACTGCTGGGTGTCTCGGTCAATAGCAATATGTCCTGGCATGGCCACGTTGCTAACATCGCAAAATCAGCCTCCCAGAAGCTTGTTGTGCTATTTCGCAACAAAAAACTGTATACACCCCAGCAGTTGCTCTTGCTCTACAAAGCGCAAATAAGACCGTGCTTAGAATATTGCTCACACATCTGGGGTGCCGCACCAAAGCACACCCTAAAGCTGCTGGATTCCATTCAGAAGAGAGCTGTACGTCTTGTCGGCGACTCCGAGTTGACCCGGAATCTGGATAGTCTGGAACACCGCAGACTTGTGGCCAAGATGTCCCTGTTTTACAGATACTTTCACGGCAGATATTCACGCCCCATGCCGCCCCTGACAACGCCTGTCAGACAGTCACGACAGACGGCAAAAGCGCACCAGTACGGCGTACAACTGGAAATACCTAGAACAACGCTTTACAAGAACTCCTTTGTCTGGCGCACTGCATCACTGTGGAACTCACTCCCAGGACATCTGTTTCCCCCTAATTACAACCTACAACGATTCAAGAACCGTGTCAATCAACACCTTCGCAAACCGCTCGTCGAGCGCCATAGGATCTCCGTTTAGTGTGTGTGTCACTACCATAAAAAAATTACAAATTAATAATCGAAAGTGGATAAAATTTATATTGTTTATTGTCCTGTTATTTTTGTAACGGTATTTCTTAGTAAAAAATTATACTAATATTCTAAACAAAACATGTAAACATTAATATAAACAAATACGTACACGTTGCTAATGCTAAACACAGACTTTTGAGTGGATTCAGTGAAATACTTAACCTTCGCCAATATAATAAAATAATAGACCTAACATTAGCCACCGCCACAAACAATATAGCTACGCAACCGCTGTTGGGATCTAGTTTTTCCCAACTTTAAAACTTTCCTGCAAAAAAACGACGTACCACTTGTTAATGAAGATCCGTATCATCCATGCTTACTGATCAATTTTCAAGCGGCCCTCCCTCACATAGGCAACTTTCTTGTAAACAATGATGATCTACACCTTAATAATTTCAGAAAAGTCAATTTCATAGCTGTTATGAGCTAATGTCGAACACTGACTGGTCGCCTGTTCTCAATGGCACAGATGTCGGTAACTCATGTCAGAGTTTTTATGAGATTCTAAATATTATATTCGCTACCTGTGCACTTCCGTGGCGTAGGCGCTTTCCTCCATGGTTTACCAAGGAACTCATTGACAATGTATTCAAAAAAGAAAAGGCCTATCGTGACTTTAAAACTTATAAATCTACATTTTACCTCTCCAGATACAAATCTTTGCGCAGCATAATTAAATCGAGCTCCGACAAGATACAGGGAATATATCCGGCATGCCGAAACAAGCATAACTTCTGATCCATCAAACTTCTGGTCTTTTATTCAAAGCAAGATAGCTCAATCCCGCATTCCAGCCACTATGAAAGACACTAGTCACTCTTACCACGGACCCCAATGTGTCGTTTCGGCTTTTTCCAACTATTTTCAAAGTGTGTACAAAGATCCCTACCAGCCTGCAAATATTGATCCGTTAATGCAGTATTCCGATATCATCGACGTTCCGCCAATAACTACTGATGATATAGTTGTAGCAAGCAAATAACTTTAAAACAAGATCACCCTGGCCCAGACGGCATCCCACTTCATTGTTAGAGACTGTTCCATCGTTTTGTGCGAGCCCCAGTGTCATATCTTCAATCTGATCCTGGAACTGGGCATGTTTCCCGAAACCTGGAAGGTTCCAATAGTCTGTCCCATGCATAAGAAGGGCGGTCCAATAGTTATTGAGAATTATCGTCCTATATCCATGTAACCAAGAGTTTAATCGTAACCTTTTGTTGTCTAGATTCAGGAAACTGTCGCTGTCTGCGCGCAGATACTCACAATCGCTGATATTCCTTTATAAGTTTCTCTATGATGTGATCGATTGTCTCTTTCTTTTGGAAAGTATAACATTTCATGTACAGCGTTTAGCAGCTAGACAACAACCCGCGTTCAGTCTGAGATTGGCGAGATCTAATGTTCTATACCAGTGCCCCATTCACAACATGTGCAAAAATTTCAATCTTGTATCAAACGCCTCTCATATACATACCAGCAGCCTGTCTAACGTTCTGAAACATCTGCGTGAGGCGTCTGGCTTCTCCTCGGGTTTCCCACCTTAACTGTATCTCCGCATTCTTCATCTTCATTTTTCATCTGTATTTCCCTTGTTTTCATTTCTTTCTTCTTTGTCACTTCTTATTTTGGATTATTTTGTTTTTTTCTTAGTTTCCCTAACTTACTTTGCGTTATTCGTAAAGTTCTTGATCCGTTTCGTTCCTCTCAAAGTTCCTCTACATTCTTTGTATTTAGTCTTAGTTTAATTTGCTAGTTTATTTTAATTATAACTCTTATTTATTTTATCTTTTATTATTTTTCTTTGTATAACAATATTTTTGTGAATTACTTGCTCTTAATTTGTATGTGCATTTCCTGTAATTGTGCGTTTGCCCGTTGGAAATAAAGAGCTTATTATTATTATTATTATTATTATTACCATTGGAATTTTTTCCGAATATAGCTTCTTGTATATATTACTTTTTAAAATTAAGCATTCGATAGTGGGCAATTATCGATTATCAGGATCAAGCAAAAATTATGGTAGATTCCGATAATTATCGGGCATTTGGCAACACTGTTTAGGACATCGAACCGGTAATTGCGACGTTGCGACATGTGCCTTCTGAATTATGCATAGTTATTGCGCACGCTCATATTAGATAATTGTACAAGAAATACCATAAAATACCACTCAAAATACCAATAATACCAGACAAAATACCATATAATACCAAATATTACCAGATAATACCAAATATTACCATAGAATACCAAATATTACCAGATAATACCAAATATTACCAAAAAATACCGAAATAATTCCAAAAATACCAAGCTAGTGTACACCAAAATACCATCAGCGGTTGGCCCCTCGCCTTTACCTGTTAATATATCAAAATGATGACAACTCCTGTTAATAGAATTCTTGTCAGAGGCGTACAAAGTACCTATTTTCTAAAAATATTGTTTAGCAAACGTGTTTTTAAAAGGAGCAACCGGTATTTTAATTTTTAGTCTGATTGGACATAAAAACCATTTAATAGGATTATAGATATTTTTAACAAAAAAACCTAAATTTTAACACGATACGGAAAATTAACTATATTATGTAATATTGAAACATTGAAACGAACCCAGTCAAATGCTCTATATTACTCGATTTTCTATTTAACAAACCATCGAAAAACCTTGATGTCGGTTTACATTTACGCGCAAAAAAAAAACGTCGCCAAATGTTGAAACAAATATGCCGATTCCGCGTATCGGGTCGAACTTAAATAAAGTCGCCGCAAAGCGAGCAAACACGAAAAATCTACACCAAATCCAAACTAAATATTTAGTTTAGAGCCCGCAAAACTATTTTGTCTAATTAAAAATCGACAGCCAAATATTGAACGAGGATATTTAAATATTTGTTTTGCCATGTAATATGTGATTACGGGTCTTTTATGTGACAAATAGTTATTTTCCAGTAATTTGCACGTAATTTAAATAAAAAGTATCCGTGCATTAATTTGTTATTATTTTTACAATAATTGGATTTTCTTAATATTTACCAGACTTGCTTCGATAATTATTATTTATTAAATATCAGGGTAAGTATTCTATACGGAGAAATTAATTAAAATTTAAAACTGGTGAATTTATTTGGCAAGCTGCAATCCTTCATTTAGAGGGGTTTTCCTCATTTAGTATCCCCAAACTGCAACTACACAGCTCAGATGGTTAACTCTAAACTCTATCAGCTAGTTCTAAAACATATAACAGGAAAAATGGACAGGGCAATAGCAGATTTGAATTAAGATAAACCACATCCTTGTGTATCAAAGCCTTTGCCCGCTTATCGTTTGAAAAATGTCCAGATTCTCCGATCTTGGCCCGTTTTCCCAGCTTCAAATCGTTTAAAATGAGGTTTCAGGCAAATAAATTTACTTATCACCGATATACTAAAAGTGAAATTTTGCCGCAAAATCTCCCATAAAATCGGCAGAAACCGCTGCTTATTGCTTGTAAAATATCCAAACTCACTGATACCGGCCAGCTTTCCGGGCTTCAAATCATTTTAAATGAAATTCAAACAAATCTACTTCCTGATCACAAAATCTATACCCATCGATATGTTTGTCCTTCTGGCCGTCCATGGGATGCGCAACATTCTCCGCCAAACACACATTTCGAAGGTATCAATTCGCCGTAATTTCCATAATTTGGACAATTGTGTCATGGCGGACCGAGCAATTTCGATGCGTCCTCGCATGAGCCGGATTTATGCAGCATCGCTCCTAAATAGATGAATTTATTCACCACTTCGAAGCGACCTATTCTTACCAGTTGATTCTGATGTTCATTGTCGCGGTCAACAATCATAATCTTGGTCTTATTAATGTTTATTTTTAGACCAAATTCTAAACTCACGACTTCAAGTCTTTGAATGTTCCAAAACTTGTCGTATTATAATCTCACCATATACCTTATACAGCAATGGCGAGAGAACGCAACCCTGTCGTACGCCCTTCCGAATATCGCATTTATCGGAGAGGGTGTTTTCAATCTTTACCACTGCTTCCGAGACCTCATACAGATTCTTAACAAGGGAGATCAGATGGATTGGTACGCCGATCCCAATCAAAGTACTCCATAGTTTCGGCCATGCACTTAACATTATCGAAGGCCTTTTCATAGTCGACGAAGCAAAGATACATTCCAACGCTATATTCCCGAGCCTTGCATTAAAAATCTGCTCACGAGTTCCCCGTCCCCTGACAAAACAAGCGTGTTCCTCCGCAATCTGATGATCAATAAAAGCATTTAATCTCGCTTGCAACACGTACACCATGATGATTTTACTAGAGTGAGATATAAGTGCTATTAGGCGGTAATTATCACATCTAGCTTTCGATCCTTTTTGTGCAGCGGTAACAAGACCGTTGTGGATCAGTCTTTTGGCCAGCTACCTGTCAGGATTCTCAGGCCTCTGTCGTCCAAAGCCCTTAAAACTTCCGCCGATATTTGGTCGATTCTAGTCGCTTTACCCTCTCTTAGCTTCTTGATTGCTGACTTAACTTTTTCCAGAAGTATATCCTGCTCCTCCTCACAATCGTTCATCGACAATGGAACCTGGATCGGTATACAGTGTTTCACAATAGTCCTTCCAGATGGAAGCTATTTTATCTAGCTCTGTAGCCGGTACATTCTGCTGATCGTTTATTACCCAGTGCCGTGGCCTAAACTTACGGGTAATGATTCGAATTTTCTGAAACAGGTCTTTTGTGCTATTCGTCTTTGCATGGTTTTGAACCTCTTGCAGTCTGAATGTTCCGATTCAGCAAATTATACCGATTGAGGTGCAAGCTATTATCCAATCCTAGAGTTTTGCCCCCCCCCCCCCCCCCCCCCTTCGCTCAAGTATCAACTCCCTCGTTTCTGCTGTTATCCAAGGTTTCCATTTGTTATCTGGCTATTCATTTGGCATTTCCTTATGTAACAATATAATTTACTTCTTCATAATCTGTCATATCTTCTCGGGGCTGTCATTCTCAATATCCCTATAATCAAAGGTTCAACTTGGTTTGAAATATTACCTGTAAAGATTTGTTTTTTTAATGAGCTAATGAGATACCCCTGAGTATTATTTACGAAGTAAACGCATCAAGTCTTAATTGCAGCTCAAAACCCAAGAAAGATTTGAAAATTATGTTTGGGGCATGCTTCATTCCTCGAAGTAGTAGCAAAGTATGACGATCTCTACTAATGCATACCCCAGAAACACAAGTATATAACACGGAACCACTGGATATCATCACTTAACACACGCATCGTTGCGCCACTGGTAATAGCGTAAAAGTGACAGCTCATAATTGCTTCAAAATTCAAACGTTTGTTCGCCCTCTTGCGGAATTTTAAGGCGAAACGTCAATTTAACTGTCATTTGTATTATATCCATGACGTCGTTTATTTATTCGTTTTTCTTGGATAAACGGGTGGTGCTTCTTTTCAGTTTTTCTTGGGAAATTTACAATATTAAACTTTTCTTAATAACAAAATGCTAAAATAAAATACATATACAATTATTTTCTATAAAAAGCTATGTACAGGGGGTGCCAATTTCGTATGCTCCTTGAGGTATGCAAACTAATATTTCGAGAAACGAAAGTAATTCTCATAGCTCTGTGTGGGGTTCGAGATACAGGATAAAACTGAAATATTCAATTTGTGGACACCCCTCGTATCTCCGGTATCTCTTAACTTATAAAAAAGGTAAAACCTTATTCTCATGTCGTTTTGTACGTAGTATCCATTGAATCCAGTGACGTAGTTAAATTTTTCCGAATGGTTTGATTTTTGAAATGAGTATTTTTTAGTAAGTAATTATGTTTGCGGCGTTTTATTAAGATTCTTTTTTAATAAGCGCATCATTTCATAACTGCATTTCAAAATACAAGTGAGTTTCGAAAATTATGTTTGAGACATATTTCATTCTTCGAAGAAGTAGCAAAGTTTCGAGATCTTTACTAATACGAGAACACAAGTACATAATATGGAACCACTGAATATCATCTCTTAAAACACATATCGTTACGCCACTGGTAATAGCGTAAAAGTGACAGCTAATGATTGCTTCAGAATTGACGTTTGATGTGAATTATAAGAAAACGTCAATTTATTTAACTGTCATAGCATCTTTAGAATACATATAGCTACGCCGCTGATCATACTAAATAGACTCCTATTTTAGACGGCATTCCCCTTATAAACGGAACGTCGAGCCATCAACAAAATAAGGTTTTCCGACTAAAACTAGGGGACCCTTCTTCCTAATGGATCTTTCGCGTTTTTTGCTTCGCTTTTCTACGACAAAATCGGCAATACCTCATACGGAACCAATTTGTCGCAAATTTTTTAACAATGACACGGTATTTCTCACGCGAATCGTCGGCGATCTTTGACACCGTCATTGAGCATTGTTGTTTTTAATACGATTTAAAAGACTTTTTAATCAGAGGTTAAGCGGGGCGGTTGCTTGTCTCAAACGTTAGCCGTGTCTCTCCCGTTTTTTACGGTAATTGTGCGGCTAATTTTGATTGTGGGGAAGGAAACACATTGTTTAGTTTTTCACTACGTATATGTATGCGAATAATAGTGTGTTCCTTTCGTAAATTCAGTGTTATTTGCATTCATTGACATAACCAGAAGAGACACTCATTGTGTGTCAATACTATAGCAAAGGGTTGCCTGCTTAAAAATGTCAGTTGTGGTTATTGTGACAAATGACATATCTGAATTTAACTTTATTTAAAGGGGATATCACTGATATCGCTTTTTGTTAGGATCGAAACAAAACGAAGGCCTCTCGTTCTAAGCAGGCGTTATTTTCAGGCGTTAATTGGTTCAAATGTGGGGAATCCTTCGATTTTTTTGCCTAATCTACTCTATAATAGTACACCTCCTTTCTAGTGACACCTAAGTATATCTCACAAGACCCAAAAATTTCCAAAATTAATTGCTTAACTGTAATAATTACATTTTAATCACCACTTTGAAACGTTTTTGGACATGGAAATGTTCGAGCTGGAAATCTTTCATCATCATACTCCGAATTTTTAAAATATAATTATTCGAATAGTCGTTTGGTATTTTATTCGAATAGTCAAATAATTCGAATATCTCTTTGAATACCTAGTCGATTTCCGGTTCCTCACAAAAATTGCGCGAGAAAAAAGTTCGAAATTTCAGACCCCCAAAAAATCGTTAAAAATTAACCAAATAGATAGGACACTGCGGTTGTCACCATTCAATAGAGCAGAAGTGACTCTAAAAATCTTGAAATTACCAAGTACTTATAGGATAATTTTTGGGGGTAGCGGGAGGTACTTCTCCATGATCCTGATGAATAACAAACCTCCTCAGGGAATGGCGACCCTGCCCTTGCAAGCCCTTAATCTCTCCCACCCGTTCCTGGAGAGATTAAGCCCTACACCCTCTATCCTATCCAAACCAGTTATCCCTTGCCACATCCCAACCCCTAGAGGAAAGCCAGGTGATGACTACCTCTAGTAATTTCCCAAGAGAATCTCATGGATCCTGAGTTTAAACATCCCCCCGATCGGATATCCGGCGGGGAAAGGGGAGAAGGGGGGAGCTATGAGAAGATAACATCGCAAGTAAACAAACATTGACGACAAAGTTATCACTACGCAAGAACATATCAATTGCCACTTGGAATGTCCAGGGTCTCGTTTCACACCCTGGTAAATTAGATATTATTGAACGGGAAACATCAAATATCACAATAGTTGGTCTGTCCGAAACGCATTGGGCAGGTCAAGGACATTTTAACCCCAAAAATGGTAACACCATATATTTCTCTGGCCACCAAACAGATTCAATACATGGAGTGGCGATAGTCATTAATAAGCAACTACAATCAAGTGTACTGGGCTACAACCCTATTAACTCAAGAATAATCACAATAAAGATCCGTGCTAAACCGTGCAACTTAAATATAGTTCAGGTTTACGCGCCAACTGCATCCCATAGTGAAGAGGAAATTTATGAATTCTACCACCAATTAGAAAGAACTATTAGGGAAATACCCAGCAAAGAAGTAACGTGTATACACGGCGATTTTAACGCCAAAATTGGGCAAACGCAAGAAGATCAACAAATAAGGCAATTCATCGGAAGTTACGGGCAAACGCAAGTAGATGAACAAATAAGGCAATTCATCGGAAGTTACGGCTTGGGCAAGAGGAATGATTCCGGTCAAAGGCTCGTAGAGTTTTGTATAGAAAATAACTTAGCCATCACAAATAACCTTTTCCCTCAACACCCAAGACGCCGATACACGTGGATATCTCCAGGAGGACAATACAAGAATAAAATTAACTTCTTCCTCATAGCAGCTAGATGGAAATCAAGCGTCAATAACGTGAAAACTCTGTGGACCACAAACTCCTAGCTAGTTAAACTCAGAATTCATATAAAAACAAAGAAAATAGAGAAAATAACTCCCTCCTTAGAACCAGAAAACATGGAACAATTCAAACAAAAATTGGAGCAAAACCTAATAACAGATTGGGATACTTCAAGACAGTCAAATCCACAAGAAATGTGGCTAAGCCTTAAAACAACTCTATTAACCACCAAAGAACAAGTGATACAAGATACAACAAAGCAAAAAGAAAGTAAATAACAAAAAATGGATGACCGACGGAACTGAGTGTAATAGAAGAAAAGAAGTCTCGCAGATAAGCAAGCACAAATACACAAGAACGAAGAACTGAATATAGTCGAGAAATACAACGGATATGTAGGCGAGATAAAAAATCACCACATAGAACAAATATGCCAAGAGATCGAAAGCAGAGCTAACACCAACGAAACCTAAGACCTCTTCTAACACATTAAATAAATTACAAGATAATTTTAACGAAAAACGTGGAAGATAGAGGAAAAGGAGGGGAAAGTCATCAATGAGATAGACTACGTAGTGGAGGTATTGCGGAAATACTTCAAAGACTTATACACACATGAAACAAACAATCAAGAATTAATACATATCCCTTCCATCGGGGAAATTGAACAAGAACCGGATATACTAAAAGCAGAAGTAGAGCAAGCCATCCGTTAAAAAACAATAAGAGTACAGGTGTAGATAATGTGAGCGCAGAAATGATAAAACAGCTTCCTCCAAGCGGTGTTAATCTATTATGGAAGATTTGCAATAGGATCTGGCAAACTGGACTGTGACCGAGCGACTGAATTTCATGCACTTTCATTTCTCTGCATAAAAAAGGATCAAGTCAAAAATGTATAAGCAACTACAGAACCATCGCACTAATATCCCATCCAAGTAAAGTTATGCTTAGAATCCTCCTAAACCGACTCAAAAATTTCTTAGAGTGGCAGAGCCCAGAAGCACAAGCCGGAGTCGTAATCGGAAAAGGCACCAGCTCGGGCACCAGAGAAGAGATTATGAATCTACGACAGATCATCGAGAAGGCAAGATAGTTCGGGAATCCTACGTTTCTATGTTTCCTCGATTACAGTAAAGCCTTTGACTGCGTGGAATTGTCTCAACTCTGGAAAGTGTTACTAGACATGGGAACCCCGTTAGACCTTGTCATACTATTGAGACAGTTATACGACAATGGCATTAGAATAGTCAAGGTCAATGGCAGGATCTCTAAAACCTTCAACTTACAACTCGGCGTTCGCCAAGGATGCATCTTGCCGCCCTTGCTATTTAACATATGTGGTGAATACACAGTTAGGAAAGCCCTAGATGGCTGGGAAGGCGGTATAGTTATCGGCGGCAAGACAATAAATAACCTCCGCTACGCGGATGACACGGCCCTTATCGCGAAAGAGGCATTGAAAGAGTCGAGCACGAGAGTTTACGATACGGATTAAAACTCAACCGACAAAAAACAAAACTTTTGGTAATAGATCGTATCAACAAATTAGCAGCCGCACCTAACATTCATAGTCTATCTGGGTGCCCATATAAATAATGAAGGCAACTCATCAACCGATATAAAAGGAAGAACAACGCTTACCAAATCGGCTATGACTAAACTAACAAAAATTTGGAAAGATTAACCTCATTACGAAAGCAGCAAAATTCAAGTTAGTTAGAACACTTGTATTTCACATTGCCATATACGGAGCGAAAGCTTGGAGCTTGAGGGCCGCTGACATCAAAAAGCTGCATTCCTTCGAGATGTGGGTGTGGCGAAGACTCGACTCCTGAGGATCCCTTGGACAGCACGTAGAACCAATGTTTCCATACTGGAAGAATTGGGAATTCAGGAAAGGCTGTCAAGTGTAATAAAGCGGCGAATTCTGAAATACTTTGGACACGTCACTAGAAGGAAGGACGACAATCTAGAAAAACTGATTGTGCAGGGGAAGCTGGAGGGGAAACGACCTCGAGGACGCTCCCCATGACGATGGATCGACCAAGTTAAGGAATTCACCGGTGCTGCGTTTCAAGAAAACATCAGGAATGCCTCAGACAGGGATAAATGGAGGAAGATTGCCCAAACCACAACTTAAATGGCAACCAAGAGATCACGACACTTCAGCCATGAAGTATACGACTAGAGAGATATAGGATAACTTGTGGCTTTTAAAGGTGCTCAAAATTGTGCTAAATATTGTAAAAACCTTACTATTTTTTTTATGTAAAAATCGACCTCTCCTATTGGTTGATCCATCTCGTATTACAATATGTCTTCGTGATGCAATCAATTTGCCTCAAGAGCTCTCGTGGTTGAGAGGTTTAGATGGATGGGTCTCCTAGACGATCCGAGTTCAAACCCCGTTGCTTTTTTTATTTTGTTTTTAAGATTATGTTTCTAAACAGTTTTTTCCTTGATTTTGGGTATGTCTTGGGTTAGCACCTGGTTAGTTTCCCTTTCTTGAACCCCCGTAGCGAGCGAAGCGAGCGGAGGGCCATGCGGATCGACCAATAGGAAAGGCCGATTTTTACATACTGCTCTACAAGATTTTCAAGATTAATTATAATTATCGGATCCAAAAATTTTATTTTTCCAGAAAATTTAAAAATCGATTTGTCGATATTAAATTTTCGCTACTTAATTATACAAATTTTATATTATTATTTATCTAGCCCAAATTTGCTTATTTCATTTCAACATAAAATTGTAATAGTTTCCAATTTAATCGAAACAGGTTTTTCATAAAAATAATGAGTTGAATAAGGACGGATTTATAAATAAAATAGTGTGTTAAACAGAGATGGGCGATTCATACAATTATGATTTTTTTTTTATGTTTGCGATACAGCATTGCCTTGGGGAGACTAAAATGCAACGATAAACAACAAAATATCCAGGACCGTAGTTGAAAAAAATAAATTAATGATGGTTGCTAGAGGGCGAAACGTCGGATTTTAAGTTTGACAATGCCATCTTGTAGAGGGCAATGAAAGAGTGTTATTAATTTTAAAGTACCTTTTCAGATAGCGTCAGAAATAAATAAAAACTATCTCCGTAAGTATTCGGAATTTCAAAACGGCATCTTGCTGGGCATCAAATTGCGCAACTTTGCCTTAATTTAACCGAACTCGTATCATAGTGCACTCGAATTTGTAGCACCCTGTATACTGGGTGTTTTATTTGAAATTTAGAAGCTGATGGTGTAAGTTACAATTAGATCCGACAACACTGTAGCCAATATTTAAAAACCGTATCTCATTTGGTAGCGAGGCGTATGTCCTCTAGTATATACATATTTGACTATTTTTTTTTTCATTATTTTAAATTAATCTTGCAATATACCTTGCCATTCGTCGGATGTCACGTGACTAACTGCATATATGTCATTTTTTCTTCTCAAACGAGCAGCAACTGGAAAGCTTATAGTTTTCAATCATTAAATAAAAATGTCTGGTTTGATGTCTAGTTTTTTGGATGACGCTGTATATGTAGAAAAATTTGTCGCTCGAAGCGGATTGCCGCCCGCTATTACTTAAAGAGATGCAATTCCAACGCTTGCGTATAAAATGAATCGAGCCTTGTATGCCTCGAGGTTGTTGAATGTGTGTTTTTAGATTTGGCGAAAGCCTTTGATATGGCTGGTCGCAACCTTTTAAGTATTCGATTGGGTCGTTTTAGGGAGTAGATTTATTGGATGACAGTAACTGTGATGCGGTTAAGTAAAGTATAATAATTAATAAAACATTAAAATATATATATTTGATAATAGTCGATAATAAACTATAAAATTGACGATAAAACATTTTATTTGCCATTAACAACTTATAAAAGCACATTACCGCAGTTACCGAGGTGACTATGAGTTGCGATTGTGGTTTAATTGCAAAAAAATTTAAGATTCAACTTATTCCAAGCGGCGTAATGAAAATTATCAATACCTCAAATACAGTTGGAGCAAAAGCAATGAAGGCTGAAGGTTCACTCTACGAAGGGAGCCTTGCGACGCCGACGGTAAAATAAAATAGTTTTTTTCATGTTATATAGCAACTGAAAAATTCCATTACCAATAAACACGGTTTCTTATTTCAAGGCACTAAACGTATAAAACAAAAACACTAATGTCATAATAATTTTGTTGGAAGCCATTTGGTGAGAAATGCCTCGCTCTGGGCACGCAAAGTTCATTCGGTAATAGATCCGCCGGGGCGATACCATGTAATTGAATATTTTTTTCCTTTTAACAATGATTTTATTAAATTTTGGCGCTTTAAGCACACTTTTTCCTGCGTAGGGAATGAGACTGAGTTGTCTACGCAAAAGCACGTAACGCTCAAAGCTGTACATGTTCAGCTATTTAATGCTCGTTCGTGTAAAGTCGGCTCAAGTCTATTTCAGTCAAGCGAAAGAGCATATTAAATTTTGCTGACAGCTTGCAAGAGGTTAGATCTTTAGCATATTTCCAAGCGTTTCGAAACTGAGTTGCCTGATTTGCACCTACTTAATAATTTTCAAAAACTTCCGTAAAACAATAACAACGTCTATTGGTCAAAGGCTTAATGAGTTTACACTATACCCGATTACTAAAACACACACATGTCCTTTCGGTTGAGGTATGGTTTGAATTGTTTATAGGTCTTAGTCCCTGCATTATAATAAAGTTATTGTGTCTTGATAAGTATTTCATGAAATTTAAGCAATTTAAAGCACTATAACTGTCACTTGACTTAGAATTTTAGCAGATCTATCGTAGATTCGACTTTAGTACTTTTTAGGCAGGTATCCCCCAAGAAATTCGGTCCTGTGAGCTGCACTTTCCGAGTTAGGTCTGAAGATTAGGAGCAGCTACCACGTCTCTGTGGACTGCAATAGGTGAGAGACAAAAGCCTTTCGGACTGATTATTAGATCAAAAAATTTGCTAACCATTGCAACTCTAAGGTTCGTAAATGCCTGCGCTGTTCGCTCGCGCTTGAATGTTTGTATAATATTTTCCAAGTTCCAGTTCAAACCTAGGCCAGGGTGATAATTAATAGTAGTTTAAAAGTTATTTAGTAGTTTACAATATGATAAAAAACCTTAGTGATGCATTTGACGTCCCTTACCAGGGTTTCTACCTCCGGTTCTAAGCTGGTCGGCTGTTATGACGCAGTTTTCCAATGTGTTCTTCTTTTCCCCGACAGGTGGTATCTCCGGCGAAGATTTTGGAAAATCATTGGTCGCGTTTTGCGACGTTGTCAGGTCCTTATCATTTAATTTCTTGTGCATGCTCAGTAAATAGTAAATAATTTTTCCTTTAAAAATGACTTTTAAGTGCCTTACTTTATCAGTTTGCTTCAGAGTATCGTCAGATGGGGTCGTTCCCGTCGATAGGAAGGATTCATCCAAAGACATATTCGTGTCATCGAACTTTGGACGTTGAAAATGGAGATCACTTACATAGCACAAAATATTGTCTTCTTGAAGATTCTTGACATTCTGCAGCTTGTTAACACATCTCCTATGATAATGAGTACCACAGTTGACACATACTACTCGATTTCTAAACGAATTCAAC
Source organism: Pissodes strobi (assembly GCA_016904865.1). Lineage (NCBI taxonomy): Eukaryota > Metazoa > Arthropoda > Insecta > Coleoptera > Curculionidae > Pissodes > Pissodes strobi. The sequence continues at coordinate 25,008 of MU182375.1, read as the reverse complement.
TTGCAAACACCACAAATATTGGCTTTTTGCAGATCATCTGCCACAACTTTATCACCGTCCGCCATTTCAATATTATAGGGTAATGCATCATGCCCCTTAAATATAACAAATAAATTTGATCCCTTAACACTAATTATCAATATTTTAGATCTATATTAAAGCAGAAATCGCAGTCCAACAAAATGGTTTCTATTCGTATCCGTGTGGTTTGTCCGCTCCCGGCGGGGACTTATTTTTTAGGTGTTGAGAATTTGGTGCATCTTGTTGAAAAGGCCAAACTGCATGGAAATTCCAAATAACATCTTGCAAATTAAATGCCCCTTACCTTGTTAGGCCCTATTGAACAATTAAAAATAAATAAAGCAGCAAAGAAATCAATTTTGATTCAAAATCAGACGAAAAAGATAATGTCAATAATATCTGTCAGTTTCATCCTTCGACTCGGAATCTTCCATTTAAATAATTAATGGATAATAATAACATTACTTATAATTAGAGTGTCTTTTTGTATTTTGTAATTTTGTTTAAAAAAATTATTCATTATTTTTTACATCTTAAAGCAGTAGTTTTTACATTCCTTGTATTTCTTATGGTTATATATTTAAATTTCGATAATAAAAAGTTTCCCATATGGTGTATATTTTTGCAAATCCTGTATATTATATTTTTAATATTTAGTGCTAAGTTTATTTATATTTATAAATATTTCTAAGAGAATATAAAACTAAATTTAAATCAATTGATCGTCAATCTATGCGACGGGGGTCACCCACGGTAGAGTTATTACGCCAAATCTTCGATTTTTCAAAATTGCGCTTTGATACACCATAGCTGTCAATATTCATTACATTTTCTAGACACGTACCTACCTTTTGAAGCTTGAAGATTTTTTTTAAAAGGGTTTTTTAGGCGTTCTAGGGCCGAAAAGGTCACTAGAATCGAAAAAAACAGAGACGACAGTTCGATGGGGAATTTCTGGGAGAAAAACTCTCTAAATGCTTCTCTGTTTCGACAATGCCGCGAAAATGGACTTTTCAGGGAAAATGTAAGAGCATTGATTTCTAAGTCAAGAAATGAGAGTGTTTATTTTTTCTCTCGAAAAGCAATTTTTTTTTAGAAAACGTGATTGCTTGACAGGAATCTACGTCGAAAACAGTATTATAAGATACTTCGGAATTGATGATGCCTTTTATACAGGGTGAGCTAGTTGAACTATTATCAAATTTCGAATTTTGACATGACACGTCACCACATAATATTTTATTACTGGAAAATCGAATAATCTGGAGCAACCAAACTGTCGTAGATTAAAGAGGGGGGATATGATCATAACATACCAAAGAATCGCGTCGATCCGATTGAAAATGTCGGATTGATGATTTTTTTTTTATTTTCAATTTGAAATATCTACTTTAAGCGTACTTATCAACCAACATGGCATAGCTATTTTCAATATATGATCTCAAATTTCTAAATCTCGTGATATCTGCTATAAAAGGATCTATAACAATTTTCCGAGACTAGGAAAATACGAGAAAATTGAGGTTAAATTGAAATATACAGAAAACCACAACATATTTCAAGTTTTCAATATTTCGGCAATTTTACGAGTTTGATGGGCCATGATCGGAGAATTTTTTGTGGCAAATATAGAACACAAAAATATACTTTTTTTTCATAATAGTAATCCCGCATTGTTGAAGTTTTCACTTCTGTAGTGTGGTCTTAACCCATTTAGCCCCACCGTCATTTTAAAAGGAGGCCGTAAACCTACTCATCCTAATAAAGTTAGACTACTCACACACAGATGGCGCCACCGTCAATTTCAATCATTTGTATTGAACTAGCGTCTCGCCGTTGTGGGAGAGCCTGATCCCGACTTCTGCTGAACGGAACGGACGGTCTATGGGAAATACGAGAAAATCGAGGTTAAATTAAAATATGCAGAAAATCACAACATATTTCAAGTTTTCAATATTTCGGCAATTTTACGAGTTTAATGGGCCATGATCGGAGAATTTAGTTTTAAATTTTTCTTTAACCATCCAAGTTGTGGCAAATATAGAACACAAATACATAATAATTTATAATATTAATCCCACATTGTTGGATGTTTTATTTCTGTCGTGTGTGGTCTTAACCCATTTAGCCCTACCGTCCTTTTAAACGGACGCTGTAAACCTACTTATCTTAGCTAAGTTAGACTACTCAAATACAGATAGCGCTACCGTTAATTTTGATCATTAAGAGTGACGGGTAAAATCGTCAAGAGTCTAGGGAACCTACGAACGTTTCGATGCGAAAGCTGCGGACATGCGTGGCGAAACAAGAATAGGTATTATTATGACCCTCCGCTCGCTTCGCGGACGCAACCAACAAAAACTATTCAAAATTAACTCAAGCATAACATAATCTGAAAAAAAAAACAAAACAAGTGTTACAACCAACGGGGATCGAACCTGCAGCGTCCGAACGACATGAACTGACAATGTTGTTGCCTCCCACATTTCGGCATTAGCCTAACTTCCACCCCCTACTCTAACAAACCCACTTTCAAGAGAACCCCCAACCAACTCCGCCTCACCAACCTCATCACTACGGGGATCCCCCTAGTACTAGTGGTGCGGTAACCAGCGGAGAAAAAGGATCTTTTTTTTTCATTTTTATTAATCATTAAATAAGATTAGCTTAATTCTAAATGGTACATAATTACAATTTTACTTATAACTAAAAACCTAACTATAATCCTATTTCTAGGTTTAACAGCACTTTGTTTGCAGGGTTACTCTAGTCCGACAGCTACTCTGTACAGTGCAACGGTGCTTTGGTCAATTACCTATCCATGTCCTCCACTTCCAGGACCCTCTCCGCCCTTATATTATTAATTGCCTCTTTCTGATGCACCCATAACCTTATTTCCCCCAGGTCCCTACATTTACTCTCGCAATCTCCCTTGCCCTTATCATTTTCACCAACATGCATTCCTCTCGTATGTGTTCGGCATCTTCAATACCTATGCCACATTCACACATCCCGTTAGTGGCTTTTAACCGGAATCTTAACACGTACCCTTGCATGTTCCCATGGCCCGTCACCAGCTGCATTCCCTTAAATGATAAGTCTCATTTATCCATCCCTACCTCCTTGCATACTGTATAAAGGGATCTACCCTTTTAGCTAGACTACCAACGTATCTGCCACTCTTCCAAGATTTTACCATTCCTCTCCTTTCTCAACTCAGCTCCATTAAATAACTTTATCCCCTCCTCATTCTGCCATAACAGTCGACTCACTTGCCCTAATCTCGCTTAAGCGTGCGCCTCCTTCATCCCTGCTGTTGTTCTGCTAACCCAGCCTACCCGAACGATCTTCCCCTCACTCGTAATTTCTGCCACCTTACAATGGAAACTATTTACCGTCGCGTGCTTAGTTTTTGCCCCTTGCAACATGGCTACTATCATCTTGGAATCGGTGAGGAAAAGGTACCGGCCATCCCTTTCCAAGGCCCTTATAACACTCAACCCATATACTACTGCTCCCAATTCCCCTTGAACAGCACCCTGTACTTGTTCTAATTTGCAATAACCCTTAATCCAACCTTCCTCCCGCTGGAGCGCATAACCCATTCCCATAACTCCTTTCCCTCCTCCCATATCTACATACATATTGGACATCTGTTCACTAGTGTCATCACTATTTGATATCTCCATCCTATCCCATATATACGCCCTTTCACACTCAACTACCCCATTCAACCTCTTTTCCTCAATTACTCTTCCTCTCATCCCAGCAGCTATGTCCAACGGAGGCGCCCCGGCCACGACCTGCAATGCCTCCGTTGGCACGGTCCTGTAAGTCCTCATAATCATTAGCAAAAACATCCTCTGTGCTGCGTCCAGTTGTCTTCTGACCCTGGAGTCCCTGCCCTTGCACCCCAGACCTCGCATCCGTACGTTAATGCCGGCACCACTATCAACTCATATATGAGTTTCACCTTATTTTTGTCTATTTTCCCTTCTTTCTGCTTAAGGCCCCCCAGTTATGTGACTATTTCCCCAGCTTTTGTCCTTACGTTCTTTATGTGCTCGATGAAGTTCAACTTTGTGTCTAGTCTTATGCCCAGAAAATCTACCCATTAATCACAGCCTACTCGGGTTCCCTCCATCAGAACGTTAGGGCCTGCAATACTTCCTCTTGCTTCAACAAACGTGCATTTTGTTTTCGCTATATTGTAGACTGATCTACTCTTTTTTCCCACTCTTTGTATATTCGCCAGGTGTTTTCCCGTTTCTTTTCGATGTCCCTAACTGAATTAACCGTTATCATCAGAAGTTGGTCATCCGGCTTGTCCATACACACCCTCACCAGCCGTTCTCATCATTCGCAACCACCCTTCCATACACAGTATCCAGAGGGTTGGGCCCGAGACTGGATCCCTGGGGGTGGCAACCCTTGTCAATCATTCTGCTCACATCACCACTACACACATCCGTCTCATTCAAAAAGTCCCATAAAATCTCTCTCATTCTCCCCGGCATGGCCATCCTTTCCATCTCACGATCTACTTGGACAGGCCAAGCCAGGTTAAATGCATTATTGAGATCCAGCGTCACTATAAGTGAATGCTCTCCCTCCCATTTCACTCTTTGCATCTCACCTATAACTCTTTCAATCGCCAATCCGTACTGTTCCTCACTCATTTTTCCTGTTCTCTCATATCAAGCACTTTGCCCAACGCTGGTAATAAGCTTATGGGTCTGTATCCACTGTTTGCCTTAGGTATCCATGTTATTCTGGCTTCCTTCTACACTTTGGGAAAGCTGCCTTGTCTCCAACAAGCATTATACAGGTCCATTAGCAGTTCTTTTTCCGCCTCCCAGATATATTTCAGTGCTTCATTGGGTCTTTTGTCCTCTCCACAAGTTTTGTTCTTCTTTATCTTCTTAATTGCTCGATGTACTTCTTCTGCCTTTAGGTTTATGTTTTGTAATTCCCCATCCACCTCCTTTTTTTCCCTGATATGAGGATAGTTCTCCCTTTTAACTTTTTCTTCCGCCGTTATTTCCGAGTGGTACTCTTCCAGAAGAAAAAGGCCTAGATCCTTCTTTTCCTTTATTTAATTTCGTCCCTTGTTCAACATGTCCTTTTCTCCCTGTTGATAGCCCTTTCTCCTTAGTAATTCCCAAATCTTTTCCCAGTTTTTATTCTCTGTTAGAGTTTCAATATCCTCTCTCATTTTTTGCAATCTTTTCTCCTTGATCATATTTTTATAATCTCTTCTCATCTGCATGCAGAATGTCATTTTTCGGTTCCTGTTGGTCTGCTGCATTTCATTTTGGTATTCTTTCCTTGCCTTCTTAACCTCTCTCCTCAACTCCGTCCGAACGACAAGCAATAACTCTAAGTACCACACCACCAGATGCGTTGGAAACATTTTACTCAACAGTAATCACATGGGTAGTTCTGATACATTCCGCCATTATTCATGTCCGCAGTTTTCGCATCGAAAAGTTAGTAGGGGCCCTAGACGCTTCTATTAAATCATAAACCGAAATTCCGAATTAGTTGAGTGAGTGTTTGTGCTGTATTTTTATATTTATTGTATTATTATTTTGTGCTCACTGACGATAGCTAATTCGAGGTAAGTTTATTTGTCGAATTAGGTATAATTTTTAACAGCTTATAGATATGTTCCGCTTTCCTTAGCACTTGAAATAGCCTTTAGTAAGCATAACCATACTTTTCAGTTTAGCCTACAGTTAAGGACGGTAGATTTATACACTACATACTTTCAGGTAATTTTTTGTTTTTTTTCTTTGAATTATTGGAAAAAGCCTTTTACTTTGGCTGAGCTGCTCGAAGAAATTGAAAAAGATGATGCTGACGTCCATGGAAAAATGCCAACGAAGATGGTGATACTGGGGGACGAAAATGTCGATATCAATATTTTGCCGGATTCTCAACTAAAAGCTGAAGTCGAGGCTGAAATGGAGATACCATCAAGTGTGTCTAAAAGTGGCGATGACAGACCTGTTTCTACATTATTTGTTGAATGAAAGCCGAAGTTGGTGAAATCGTTTGTAGAGCCCAACTTTCCTAATTGGGAGCCTTTGGCGTCTGTACGCAATGGTGTTGTCCTGCAGCTAATTTTTTTTTGCACTTAATTATATGTATATTTACTAAGAATATAATGTAATAGTTTCAGGGCTAAATGGGTTTTAAGCACAAACCGTTTTTTTTTTATTAATAATTTTATTAAATATTCACAGTCACAGTCTTCCAACTCGTAAACCATTAGGACGTCGCTTTAATTCTCTGGTAAATTTCGTACTTACGTGTTTTGCTCAAGCTTTTGCGTAAATCAGAAGACATAAAGCAAAAGTTATATTGTGGTAGTTGCCTCTTAAACTACACTCTAGGTTTTATGGCATACTAAAACCGTGCACGTACATTCTAGCAATATTAAGAGTTTTTTTCGAATTTGATGTGAAATGACACGGCGAAGGATGTTTAACATTCTGCTTTGGCCACTTAGCGATGCGTCAAATTACTCCTGGAAAATCCGTATAATTTAAAAACGAAATTTTATGGCATTCTTCGTTTCGAGAATGCCAAAGACTTTTGTTGGGAATATCCGTCCATACGATGGATGACTTGAATATGTTAAATTTTCGTGTTTGCTTGCAAGCGAAGCTAATGGGCTTTGCATCAGGAACTTCGCTCAAGCCCTTATTTAAAACTGAAGACTGGAAGCTTTTTCAATTTGCTGTTTTAGTGGCATCGTTAGGAAACAATATTTTAGATAATCGTGACATATTCCATTTTTTTTTGTTTAATATTCACATTTTTACAAGCTTATGGGCTCGTCTACCACGGCAAAATTCAAGTGCATAAGCGGCAACAACGCGTGGTTGTTCATACGAGAATGCTTTATTGCCTGGTATTATTGTCTGGTGTAGGCTTTCCAGACGTACCCTTTTTTTGGGGAACAATACTCCATTTTCTATTAAAATTTTAAAAATACCCTTTTTCTGAAAATCCTGAAGGGGTACCAAAATACCCCATTTTAAATTAATTTTTAACTGGCATCGGCCTACCGGCACGAGTCATTCAGCACTCCGCTTCTGTGTAAATCGAGCTTTTAGTAAATCCCTCATAGGTTAGCCCAATGCTGTGTTATTTTTGGAAAAAAAATTAAGGAAGATTTGCAAAATTTATTGTTAGTTTTGACACCATATTCGATTTAAAACCCAATTGGCCTCACCCATCACATGAGCACAAACTTAAATTTTAAAAAAAAAGTCTCAGCACATGTATCAAATTTGGGCGCGGTTGGGATTTTATGGCGTTTTTTATACGGCCAAAACCGAAATTTCGAAAATACCCCTTTTCCAAAATTTATATCTGAGAAGCCTATTATTGGTGTGGTGTGTCATTATTTGGCATCTTTAGGCCATATTTTACTTCAAATATTTACAACTTTGCAATCTTTTGTGTCGTAAAACGTTTCCAATATTAATTTTTTTTTTATTATTGCTTCCTTTTTTCTATGTTATTGTTGTCTCCTTTTTTCCAATAAGCTTATTTATCGAATAAATGTATATTAATATGCTGTGGTACTTTTGCCGTATTTACTCTACATATGTGAAATGACCAACGTTTGCCAACTTGGTTTCTCTTAGTAGCCTGTATTTGCATTATTACAGTGTTTGCAATGATGCCAAACTGAGAATTTTTGAGCCAAAGCTTTAAAGCTCTCGAACCAACTGATCAGTCAACGTAATTGACACAAGACGGTACACAGAGGACTATCCTGTTAGCCTGTGCCGATATGACATCGATTACACATAGCCTTCGCTCGCTACGGGGGTGCAACCAACAAAACTAACCCAAGGCATGCTTAAAATGAAGAAAAAAAAGGTTTTACAAATTTAACATTAAAAAACTAATAAAATAACTGACGGGAATCGAACCCGGGCCACCGCGTATCACAGACACAGCATCTGACTGAGAGCGGTTGAGAGTTATCCATTGCACCGTAAAGAAATGGGTAAGCTCACGATAGCATTTCAAATTTGGCCACGCCTTCAGCTATTCTGATTGGCTCTGTGTGGGCACAGGCTAATGGCACAGCTTATGGATGATCCTCTGTGCTACTACGTAGCAAGCAATATTTAAATCCCCGAATTATACCAAGCATCTTTGTTTATTTGTTGCAATAATTCTTTTTGTTATTTTATTTTTTAATTGTTACTTCCTTTTTTGTATTTTATTCTTGTTTTCTTTTTTCCAATAAGCCTATTTTCGAATAAATTAAATATTAGTAAGCTGTGGTATCTCTTTTTCGTATTTACTCTACGTCCAGCGTTGCCTACTATTTCCTGTGTGATTTCCCTAGATTTTCTCCTATAGCCTGTATGTGTATCACTACAGTGTTGCCGATGGTGCCAAACTTTCTAGCCCGTACACTGTTTGAGCCAAAACTTTTCAGATAAAATAATTGACTATTAATGTATCCTGGCTGTATGTATCGGGCAATGTTTAATTTCATAAATTTTGCCAACCATTGCTTATGTGTTGCAATATTTGTTTTTGTTTTTTATTTTTTAATTATTGCTTTCTTTTCTTGTATTTTATTGCTGTTTCCTGTTTTCCAATAAGCGTATTTTCGAATAAATTGTATATTAATAAGGTTTAGTATTTTATTTTCGAATCTATCCAACATGTCGTGTGAAATGTCCAACGTTGCCAACTTATTATTGCATGTGTGATTTCCCTAAGCAAACGGAATTTTCGCGAGATTTTCTCCTAGTAACCTGTATTTGCATTACTACATTGTTTCCAATGATGCCAACCTTTCCCTTCAGAGATTTTTTGAGCCAAAGCTTTGAAAATGTTGAATCAACTCATGAGTTAACGAGATTGAGTACTACGGAGCAGGCAATATTTAATTCCCTGAATTTTGCCAAGAATCTTTGTTTATTTGTTGCAATATTTGTTTTTTTTTTTGTATTTTAGTGTTGTTTACTTTTTTTCAATAAGCGATTTTTCGAATAAATTATATATTAATAAGATGTGGTATTTTTTCATATTTACTCTACTATATTATGTGATATTACGTGCAGCGTTGCCACCTTTTGACTGTTTGATTGCCCTGAGCAAACGAGGATTTTTCACTAAATTTCACCCTAGTAATCTGTATTTACATTACTACAGTGTTGCCAATGATGCCAAACTTTCCAGCTCGTAGACTTTTTGAGCCAAAACTTTGAAAATTTTCAACTAAGGTTAATCAAGAAAGTATATCCGATTTGTAGGCTCTTGTATAAGAAATGTGTATCCTCTTGTATAAGAAATGTGTATCATGCACAGATAATTTAGTCCTTAAATCTTAAGTCTAATAATGTTTGTAATTTTTCGAGATTTCCGTGCTAATAATTAGACCGTTTTAGTCTCGGTTTTAGTATATTAAGAATAACTGAATGTTTTATTTAATAGGATGAAACAAATAATATATCATCATCATTCAGCCCCTTTGCGTCCATTGTTGGACATAGGCCTCCCCCATTGTTTTTGAATCCCTTATATTTTGAGCCGTCTGGATCCAGTTGCTACAAGTTCTCTTTAGGACGTCGGTCCATCGTGTCGGTGCACCTCTGCTGCGTTTGTCGGTCTCCATTCGCGTGGTCTTTTAGTCCATCTATCATCCTGCATTCGAGCCACATGACCAGCCCAGTTCCACTTCAGTTTAGCGATGTACATATATGATAACATCATTAAGGCCAGTTCTTCTGCGTAGATCCTCATTTCGTATGTGATCTCTCAGGGTCACACCAAGCATCAGCCTCCCCATCTTTCTCTGCGTTACTTTGAGCTTCTTAGCAGTTGTGGTTGTTAACGTTGAAGTTTCGGAGCCATACGTCATAACGTCATAAAGCTTTTCTATTTAAAGTGATTGAAATGTCGCTCTTTAGTATATTCCTCAACTTCCCAAATGCTGCCCATGAGAGGGCGATTCTTCTTTCTAGTTCACGCGTTTGGTTATCTCTGCAAATGCGTATTTCAAGGCCGAGGTATATATAACTACCCATCAGCTCAATTTCGTTCGTACCAATGTTTATATTACCACTGGGAACAAGGTTTGTCAAAAATGTTGTTTTTAACATGTTGATATTCAGGCCAACTCTCGCGCACACACTCTTATGCCTCTGAGGCTATCCGAAATCAATACTATATCATCTACAAAGCGTAGATTAGTGAGGTTTTTTCCATCGATGTTTAAGCCTCTTTGGTCTCAATCGAGTTTCTTGAATGCGCTTTCCATAACTGTGATGAACAACTTGGGGGGCAACGTAACGCTTTGCCTTACACCTCGGCCAATGGGTATACGGTTGATATTTTCATGTAGCTTTACCGTCATTGCTGCATCTTTGTAGATGTTATGGATAAGTTTAGTGTATCGGTAATCAATTCTGCATTCCTGGAGTGTGCCCCCAAAACCGCATCCAAGTCAACGATGTCGAAAGTCTTGTGAAGATCGATAAAAGCCAGGGCTAGAGGCCTGTTATTATCGATTGTTTTCTCAACAAATGATTTAATGCTTTGTAAATGGTAATTAGTGCCAAAGCCGCCACGGAAACCCCCTGTTCTACAGGTTGAAAAAAGTCGAGCTTGTTCTCTAGTCGGGTGGTTGGTTCTAATTCTGGTGAACAGTTTGTAGAGGTGACTCAGAAGGCTTATTGGTCTGTAGTTTTCCAATTCCGCAATATCTCCTTTTTTATGTAATAGGATCACGATGGAATTCTGCCATTTTCTGGAATTGTTCTATTAAAGAGACAGGGATTTAAGAGAGCTTTTAGTTTTTGGAGCAAGCGTTAACCGCCTATTTTGGCTGCGTCAGAGAGTGCATTATCTTTACCTGGTGCTTTGTTGTTTTTGTTTTTTTTTTTCAGAGCCAGTTTAATTTCCTCTGTTGTAATATCTGTAATTCCTCTGAACCCTGATTGACAATGCCTTTCAGATGTCAGAAGTTCTGGCGCATAGTCCATCTTTCCTTCACCAGGGTGATTACTTTTATATAGTAGTTGGTAAAATTCCTCCCCAATGTTCAGCATTTCTTTTCTGTTTGTCTGTCCCTTATTTTGCATATTTCTCTTTTTCCGCTTGTAAGTTTCCTGCGAAGTACTTTCATACTTTTATTATTCTCTATAGTGTGCTCGATCTCTTTTCTCTCATATCTTCTGACATACCTCCTTATTCATACTTCCCCTTAATAATTAGAGCGGTTTAGTCTCGATTTTAGTATATTAAGAGTAATTGACATGAATGTTTCATGTAATAGGATGGAACAAATAATATATACCAACTAAATAATGAACTGAAAATATCTGAACCGACAAACTAGGGCCTTCAACCACCACCTATTTTTAGTCGACTAGAGGCCCCATTATCTGCCTAATAACTAATGTATCCCGAACCATACAAATCGGGCGCGCAGAAGGAACGAAATTAAAAAGAAAAATATGAGAATATGAGACCCAGTACAAAGAAACACAAAGCGAGACTATCATATTTTCCGTCATATTTGTTCGGGGCATTGTGCTAGGTTTGCTCCAACAAGGCATTAGGCCAGGTAGGGAGGGCCCCAAAAACGCTTTACGGGATAATTTGGACCCTTTTTGAAGGATATCCGCTTGCGTTAAGGCACTTTATTAGCCGTAATAAATGTGATGAAGCGAGGGATCAAAAGATTTTTTTCAAGTATCGGCCAGAATATTAAGTTTTTTGCTCCCGCATGAATAAAATTGATAGACTAGAGGCTGAGGTCAAAAGAAATCGTCTCTATAGAGGGTGTAGGTATAATAGCTATATACTTGTATGCAGGAAATTCACAGCTTTATTTATAATTGATACATGTCCATGAGTAGGTTTCGAAACGATGAAATTCTTGTCCCTAATTTATAAAAACTGATTTTTTGTTTATTGAGTAGTTTTCGAAATATTGCTGTTTCAAATTTCATAAAATTATATACTTTTGGCATCGCCTATCAATGAACATTTGATCGACGAAATAATGATTGACAGGTGAGGATAGTTTGCAGCCTAATATTCCGCAAACAATCTAAGATGGATATCTGAAGCTCTTCTAAGAGAGTTTTCATATCGATTTCATATTTCGAAATGTTCTCGCACGCGTCCTCCATTTGCAACCACAACGGTTTTAACGACAGTGCGATGACTCTCTAAAAAAAACAGCTTGATCATCGTCGTAGCCACAATCTGACTACGATATTCCGGGCGATATTCGTTTTGCTTAAGACAACGGGCCAACTATATTCGGGGTCGTTCCCGTTATTCTTGCAAATTACAAATTTTACGCATAAAAATTGCTGCCGTTCGTAATTGCGCGTTTTTATTGCCGGTTTCCGAGGAACTTTATGGGCGCAACGACACTTTTGTTTAAGCGGGTTTCACATAAAGCAAATAATTTACTGCATTGCAAAAGAATCAATGGCATGAGCAACTATATAAGTTATGGTTGAGCGAGGAAAAATAATAAAGGAATAAACCAAAAAATCCAAGGGACCTACACATGCATGAACTCGAGCGTAATACTAGGAAGATCTATTAAAAGTCACTGTCAATAAAATCAATGTTTGCATAATCACATTTCATATCGTAACTAAAAGCATGTTAATTAATTCTAAAACTGTATTTCTGAACCCTAAAAGCCCTGAAAACGACATATCCCAAGATATTTTCAAATTAGCCCCTCCCTTGCGATATCAGCGTTTCACTTGACAAGCTCAACATGACAAGTACATCAAACCGTATATAAATATGTAATTTTATTAAGTATTATTAAATACCATTTTCATTAATTCATAGTATTGCTGTATATATGCGCCAATAATTTAATAATTGATGGATCAATGTTATCGATACGCCCTCGTAGCACGAGCTCCGACGCGACGGGAACGGTCGGAAGTGTCGATAGATGCCGAAGATGGCGTCGGAATATTTTGAAGGACCAATCAGGTTTCCGTATTTTCTATGTTGCCTAGCAACGTTATGTCATCTTTAGACTAAATATGCAAAAATTGTTACGAGGTATTGTTGCTTAATAGTACTTTTGGATCAGTGTCGTAAACGAAGTTAATTATATATGGCAATAGACGAATATTTCCAGGAATATTAGTATTGAACTAAATTTATTTTCTACTATAAGAAATAAAGGAAAGCCTCGGCGAAAACTGTAAAGACACATAAACCAAATAAATTTATGATTGACACAAATTTCTCTCATCCACAGCTCATCAAAATATAAAGAACATCCGTGTACAATAAATCTAATTCAAGGGAATTGACACAGTGGATCAATTAAAAAACTAAATAGATATTGAGATCAGAATTTCGACAAACCGGAGATGTTCAAATTTCCATTAATATTAAAAAAATGTAAGGCCCCATTTATATACATGATCAATGTTATATAATATACAGTACGACGCGAAACTATTGTCTGTTACGTCCTAGGTCATGCTTGACCAATCGAAACGAATGAGAACATTAAATACCAGGTACTTCAAGGAAATAATCCGGGCTAGGCCGTGGACCCAAAAAAGTTTAGCTGGCCCTGTCATTATCTTCTCTCTAATGGCATGGTATTAGTCGACATTACACGCTGTTAAATAATGAGCCGAAATTTGAATGCGTAAAATGGGATAGGTTGTACCAGACCCAAGTATAGACATTAGACTAATGCATACATTATTGCAAGTTAATAATATATTCACAATATGAAATATTAAAAATAGAACTAAGTACTACTTAGTGGATTCTTGTTGTTCATTAATATATGTAATTACTTGTTATAAACTGGGCAAGTTTTCGTTGTTGGTAATTAATCCCATGGTTGGTAACAATGTTGTTTGGTAATACCCGATTGAAATTAGGATGGCTTGCTAATGGGGCTAATTTGCATGCATAGCATATGGGTAATATGATATACAATCTATTACTATCAGGCGTTTTTGGTCTAATCTAGTGCAGATCGGTATAAAGGATGTCAATTTGAACGCCTACGTTCGTTAATTAATATCCTCCCTATTAACCAAACTTATTTGGGAAATATCGAGGGAGGCAACATTCTCTCATACAACCGACTTTTCCCTACATTTACGCACTCTCAAGATTCGTAAAATATACCTAACGTATTTTTTGACATTTAGTGTAAAATAATTGTTTACGCACTAGTGGGTAAAGTAATTTAATAATATTTTTTTACTTTTTAATAGTTTTCGGTAGTAGAAAAAAATGTGTATGCTACTCAAGTACCATTTTTTTATTCGTGGGACATTATTCCCATTCATAGAAAAGGGTCACTTTACACACTTGTTGCATAAATAACTATTTCTCTGAGACCCAATATTTTATACAAAATTAAACCAAAAATTTTGTGTTGCTTTAAAACTGGTAAATAGGCAGTTTGCTTGCGCAGTAGTACTCTCTAAGCTAGATAAGCTACTCCAAAGAAATATGGTTCCCAATTTTCACTTAAAGTCTTAATTGTCAGTTCAAAGCATGCATGGTTTTGCGACTTTTGGTGCGCTTTCAAGATTTTAAGCAAGTTTTTGGTCTGAAATTGTTATTACAAAATACAAAAGGCCAGACTGATTATAAGCTGCTCCTTAAAGATGCGATAACAAAAAATTTTGCTTTAACTCTACGTAATAAGAGTCATTTCATCGTTATATAATGAACTCTTCTCTTTTTAAGAATCTATCACGGTTTTGTCAAACCTAGGATTGTTTTTGAGAATAATCGTATACGTATTTTTGCAAAGCCCACATTATAATATAAATAAATATAAAAAAAATAATATACTGGTTGTTGGTTTGCTACATAATTAAAAAACGAAGGGTGTTAGAAAAAAACTGACTACGCCACTGAATTGCACGGAAATTGTTTTCTTAAAATGCGTTTTATTTTCTTCGATATGTTTAAAGATAATTGAGATACAGGGAATGCTTCAAAAGTGATACTTTTAAATTCCACCCTGTATCTCAAAAACTAACCCAAACTGATTATAAACTGCTCCTTAAAAAAGCGATAACAAAAAAACTCGCTTCAAGTCTACGTAACAAGAGTGATTTCATCGTTATATAATGAACTCGTTACATCACTAGGGATGTAATGACACTCCTCTTTTAAGAATCCATCACGGTTTTGTCAAAACTAGAATTGTTTTTGAGAATAATCGTATACAATATACATTATAATATAAATAAATATAAAAAATTAATATACTGGGTGCTATTTGCTTCATAACTAAAAAACGAAGGGTATTAGAAAAAACTGACTACGCCACTGGATTACACGGATTTTTTTTCTTAAAATACGTTTTATTTTCTTTGATAAGTTTAAAGATAGGGGGGTGCTCCAAAAGTGATACATTTAAATTGCACCCTGTGTATTATAAACTGCTCCTTAAAAAAAGCGATAACAAAAAAAATTTGCTTCAACTCTATCTACGTAATATGAGTAATTTTATCGTTATATAATAAACTCGTTATATCACTAGTAAGTGATGGAATGACACTTTTCTTTTTAAGAATTCATCACGGTTTTGTCAAAACTAGGATTTTTTTTGAGAATAATCGTATACAATTATATATTTTTGCAAAGCCCACATTATAATATAAATAAATATAAAAAAATAATATATAGGTGTTGTTTGCTTCATAACTAAAAAACGAAACGTGTTAGAAAAAAACTGACTACGCCACTGGATTGCACGGAATATTTTTTCTTAAAATACGTTTTATTTTCTTCGATAAGTTAAAAGATATTTGAGATACGGGGGGTGCTTCAAATGTGATACTTTTAAATTCCACCCTGTATCTCAAAAACTAACCCAAACTGGTTATAAACTGCTCCTTAAAAAAGCGATAACAAAAAAGTTGCTTCAACTCTACCTACGTAATAAGTCATTTCACCGTTATATAATGAAATCATTACATTACTAGTATTTTATAATATTTTTATTAACTTTCCAAATTTTTTTTCTATTTTTTTAATAATTTTTTTTTGTTATTAAGAATTCATCACAGTTTTGTCATTGAAATTAATTGTATACAATTATATATTTTTGCAAATGCCACATTATACTGTACCTAAATAGATATTAAAAAAATGATATACTGGGTGTTGTTTGCTTTATAACTAAAAAAAGTATGTGCCATCATAAGCACACAATTAGGAATTGAATTTTTATTTTTTTTTTAAGCTTTTTTTTCCTCAACTTCTGCCCCCGGTTTCGACACTTTTTATTTTATTTTTTGCTTTTTTTTTTATTTTTTTGCCCAAAACCGCGTTTCTCCATTTTTTTTATTAATTTTTTTCTCATTTCGTTTTATAATACTTTTAAGTATTCTTTTTTAACTAAAATTTTTTACGTTTTTTATGAATCTTTTTTTCTTATATCGCCTTTTTTATATTCTGTTTTTGTTATTTAGTTTTATAATACTTTTATTAACTTTCCGAACAATCTTTTACGTTTTTTTATTATTTTTTTTCCACATTTCGTTGCATGTATTAATTTTCCTAACACTTTTTACATTTTTTTAGATTTTTTCCCATTTTTTCAATTTTTTTTTCAAAAAGCCTTTTTTTTCTTCCAATGTTTGCAATCCCCGACCTCGTAGCTGCCTGCACTCCTTCGCTTTTTTTCGCCGAAAACCGCGTTTCTCTAACTTTTTTTTAATATATCTTTTCTTATTTCGTTTCATAATTTGTTTATTGACTTTGTAAACAATTTTTTACGTTTTTTTTTCCCATTTTTTCGAAAATTTTTGGGTATTCGGGAAGGTCGCTTGTCAGATTTTCGATTCGAAGCTCCGTTGCAGAGATAAAAACGGTTTTTTCCCCAAAATCACCCTTAAAATAGAGCCCTGGCCCTTCCATATGGTCAAAGGTAGTCCCCATCAGGCGCACCTTCAATGAAAATGTCGATGCCGTAGCTCTTCCCGTTCTCTCGAAATTAATTACTTTAGTCCCCCCCATATCCTGGCCGAACGGGGGGGGGGGGGGGGTCCAATTTTCGTCCAGGATTCTCATTTTACCCCGGCTACATGCCCTGGAAATTTCAGCCCTCTAGCTATATTGGAACATGATTAATTAAAGGGGCGTTTCACTTTGATAACCGTTTCAACTTTAATAAGCGTTTCATTTTTTCTGACTTTACCCACGCTAAAGAAGTTTCACTTCAAGAACGAAAGGTGTTAGAAAAAAAACTGACTACGCCACTGGATTCTAAGGAAATTTTTTTATTAGAATACGTTTTAGCTTCTTCGATAAGTTTGAAGATAATAATTGAGATACGCAAAAAGTGATACTTTTCAATTCCGCCCTGTATCTTGTGCTATGAAAATTCTGCTGACGCCATTTTTAATTTCACCATAAAGTAGCACACTGTTGCCAAAGCCGTAACCCTCTATCTTTAAAAATAAGGAAAAATGGGATACCCTGTCCCTGTACAACAATGGAGACAATTCGTTGAACATGAGTACTTCGATGACTGAGCAAGGGGAAGCTTTTGCTCGATGCTGAAGGTAAATATAAAGGCAATTCGTTGGACATGGGTGCTTGTTGGTGACTAAATCAATTTGTCTTAATTCAGTGAATGGACCGATGGGCGTAGACAGAATTTTTTCTCAGGGGGGGCGAACCGTAGACAAGGCCCCGGTGGTACCAGACGGCGGAGGCTAAGGCGATAATTTTGGGGGTGCCACACCCAATTTTTACCCAAAAGTCGTTAAAATCGTTAAAAAAACAAGGATTTGGCACCCACTTGGCATGAATGGTATGTTGCAAAATGAGATGGGTGAATTCCCAGGGGGGGGGGGCATGGCCCCTCCCTCTTTACGCCCATGAATGGACCAAAAACATTTCTACTTCTTTATTACCTAGCAGCGTATAGGAAAAATAAATTTCAGTATAATCGAAAACGTCTTCATTGACTTTATTCAAATAATAATAGCTATTATTATTATTAGTTTTCTAACCCGTAATGGTGTAAAAGCACTTATTGTCTCGTACAATAGGCGAGAGAGAATGGGAGCTATGGAGAAAAGTGAGATGCGAGAGTACTCGGGCAGCGCGAGATCGGATGGTCGCGGCTAGAAGAAGACAATTATTTTTTTTACATTTAATTCTATTTTTCCATTACCATTTGAGAAAAAAAGAAATGTATTCATGCACCTAATTATTCTAAATACTTAAGGCAAACTTTTTGCAACAATAAAATGATTTGAGCCTTCATTTCGGAGAGAGTGCGAGGTGAATACAAAAATGAGTATATTTCAATCAGATTTTGCACAGGTTCGAAGCGAGGGAGATATCTCAATTTTTTTATTTATTTTGCGGTAAGGGCCAATGTAATCTGCATATTTCAAGCAATGATAAAAAATATAATTCGTACAAAAATGTAGATGAATTTTATATGAAAGCATTTATAAATTAATATCCTATACGTTCATATAATAATCTCGATTTTTAGGTATACTGCCCTTTTGCCCGTTATGATTTTTTATTACCTTCGGAATTTGAATTAATATAATAAAACATTCATTCTGTGAAAATTTCAGCTTGTAACCCGGAGTTGCCCATACAAGTCAAAATAAGTTATAAGTAGCACTCTACTATTATCAATGCCTTTATTATTGTTTTTATTTACTCTCTAGTTTGAGGAACTATCCGCTATGGTCCGTGTATCAGTACTCAGAATCAAATGTATTATCTGGTTGGAGCCACGAGGAATTTCCATGTCCTGACTGAGTATAAGTCGTATCCTCCTGATACTTCTCATTTGCTAACCAACTTGGTACCTATAGACTTTTTTATGAAACGTCCAATTACACACTGCAATGTTGGGCCGTGGTCTTTTCAATATTCAAATTGTAGCCGATTGTTTAACGGATACTAATTTCCACTAATTCCATACCATTAGAGACGAAACTTTTTTTTCGGTCCGCCGAATCACCGGAATCATTTTTTTCTAAGTACTATTTAATGTGGGGTTTCACGTAAGTATTATTTGTTCGGGTCGGACGAGCGCGACCTTTCGAATAGTCGTCAGTCGTGAAGGAAACCACAAAACTTTAGGGTCACAGAATAATAATTGTTTTATCGAAAATGGGACGGGTACGTGATGGGTGGTACGCACGGTTCAGTCACCACCTGGCGATGTTATATCGAGAAGGGTTTCGATATTCGGTTTTTAAGTTTGGAATTTTTAATTTATAGAGTTATAGATACGACCATACCCGATACCACCGCATGGTTGCCATTTAGTTCCAACGTACTGCTTGCTAATAATAAGCATAATTATTTACGTACTAACTGTTTCTTTTTTTATTTCAGAATTTCAATCGACTGGGCACTCAGCTGTAACTACCTCGTTCAGTGTAAGTATATAGCTCGAGATGTAGTTTTAATCATTTAAGTAACTTCTTATGCAACAATGTCTTGCCTGCCTAGGCGTTTACCTGAAAGTAATAGCAACTCCGGAATAAGAGAACAAATGGCTAAGTTCCTTACAAAATTGCAAATAATAATAAAAATGTTTAGTTTATAAGGGTGCAAATCAGGTTACATGCAATGTATTTTAGTATTCATGAAGGAAATCGATACACCAGTGGCGTATCTTTACCCTCTGATATTATAAAGGTTATTATGGGCAAGTGTGTGATCAATAATGTTTCTATAAAACAAAAACAGGTACTACACCTATTGAACTACCGAGAAAAGGTTGTAAAATTTGGGCTTTCTCGGCTTCTCGGATGTGTTTATTACTTATCATTATATCATGTAAGGTATTTGCTGATTAACTGTCCTTTATATTTCCCTCTGCTGATTAACTGTCCTCTATATATCCCCAGTGGAATCTTCCTGTATAGCACGTTCTCCCTAATATATTTTTTTTAATTTTAGTAATAAAATTATTCAAATCACTTGATAGAAAGACAATTGGCGTTCTAATCATCAAACAATGCATATATGTCATCGATGATCCCCGGGAAGTCAGGCCCTAACTTTTAATCCTTTCAACTAACAATTAACCCTTCCCATATCCAAACCTACTCGCCAACCCGCTAGGCAAGCGTGGGGTTTTAATGCCAACCACCTTCCAACCCCATGGAAACGTCGAATTCAAAACCAAAACTACCCCAGGCGGGTAGAACACGATGCTCACAATCCCGCACTGAAACATCAGTCTGCCTCAAAGATTCTGGGGGAGGCAAAAGTTCGGTACGAAATGAAAGGAAAAGGAAGACCTTACTGGTTGCCACATACAACATCCGAACTATGCGACTAGAAGAACATCTGCAAGCCCTAGAAACAGAGCTTGAAAACATTAGATGGGACATCATAGGACTATGCGAGACAAGAATGCCCGGGGAGAACTCTTATCATGCTTAAGTCGGGACATCAGCTTTTCCAAAGGAACTCCATCGACCACCATCATTTGGGGGGAGTAGCCCTTCTCGTCCACCATAGACTCAAACGCCAAATCACCAGCAGCAGAGCTGTATCAGATCGAGTTATTTACATAGAGCTAAAGCTAAATGCAAGACACAGCATAAATAGCATCCAGGTATATGCACCGACAGCAACCTCCACAGAGGATAAAATAGAACAGTTCTACGAAGATGTGTCGACTGCAAAGAGCTTGGTACGAACAAAACACACGGTGATCATTGGCGATTTCAACGCTAAGGTTGGAGAGAAAAAAGTGAGAGGCCCGGACATCATTGGTTCATACGACCTGGGCACGAGAAACGACAGGATGTTCTGCATGAACACATTCTTTAAAAAGTCCAAGCAACGAAAGTGGACGTGGAGAAGCGCGAATGGACAGGTAAAGAACGAGATTGACTATATCCTAACCACAGCGAAACAACACTGCGTGGATGTATCTGTTCTAAATCGTTTTAATACAGCAAATGACCACCGGCTTATGAGAGCGAAAATATGCATAAATACTCGGCTCGAAAGAGTGAAATAACTATGCTCACTACAAAAAGGCAGGCCATCAAAGCTTAGTGCAACCACAATAAATCTGCAAAAGACTCGAAGAGAGATGGATAGAGATTCGCCAGAATACCGAGTCATTGAGAAACAAGTAAAGAGAGAGATAAGAAGTGATCTAAGAAACCACAACACCCATCTCTTAACATGAAGAAATTGCGATCGAATATGACAACAGAAAAACAGACTATACGAAAAATGAGAAATGAATAGGGAACAGTAGTGCATGAGAAGCAGGAGATCGTGACCATCATCCAAAACTTCAACCGAAAGCTCTACAGACAGGAAATGCCAGACGCAGGTTACCAGAGCACAAATTCTAAATGTGGGATCGGAGGAAATACCGGAGATCGATACATCCGAAGAAGACCACATTACGGCAGAAATGCAGAAAGAAGGTGGAGCAACACTGAAAAAAGCAAAACTCATCCTGCTCAATAAGTGTCTGAAGGAGGCCCGCATCCCAGAAGGTCATAATTCTATTTAAGAAAGGAGACTGTAGCAACATCGAAAACTACAGGCCCATCAGCCTCCTATCTAACTTGTACAAATTACTTTGCAAGATCCTGACCAGACGCCTGAGTCAAAAACTAGACTTCTATCAACCCATAAAACAAGCGGGATATATCACCACCGACCATATCCAGACTGTGCGGATACTGATGGAGAAATGTAGGGAATACAATGTCCCTCTTCACCTGGGGTCCGTGGACTATCAAAAGGCATTTGACTCCATAGAAGAATGGGCAGTACTAAGTGAATTGGATAAGGCTAGGGTCGACTCCCGATACTCCACCCTTATCAAGAACTGTTACGAGAAAGCCACTTTTCACGTGAAGATAACGAAAGACCTGAACACAGAAAAAAAAATCCCATAAACAGAGGAGTTAGACAAGGAGACTCAATATCTCCAAAACTTTTCACCTTGGCTTTGGAAGGACTCTTCAAGATCTTGGATTGGGAGTCAAAAGGCATTAACATTGGCGGGAGGGAGGTACTTGAGCCCTATACGTTTTGCGGACGACATTATCCTGTTTAGCAATGATCATGAGGAGCTAAAAGAAGCATAACAAGCAGTGGGGCTTCAGATGAACTTAGGTAAGACTAAGATCATAAGTTCTTATAGCACCCAGGTCATCCTAGACAACATTAATATTGAAACAGTGGATGACTACATGTACCTAGGCCATAAAATAAAGTTAGGGAGTGAAAACCAAACGATGGAAATTGCAAGAAGGGTGCGTCTCACCTGGGCAAAGTATGGTAACCTCTCTCACATCCTAAGAAATCCTAGAACTCCAATTAATCTAAAGCGGAAGGTGTTCGAGAACTGCATCCTACCGGTCATGAGGTATAGCCTTGAGACTATGACCTTTACACAAAAAAGTGCCAATCGCCTGAGAGTGTGACAGAGGGCCATCGAAGGTTCAATGCTCCAATTGCGACCTAGGGAAAGAAAAAGAAGTGTTGGGCGACCCCAGACGAGGTGGAGGGACGACATCCAGAGACACGTAGGGAAAACTGGATTCAAACCGCCCAAGATCGACGCCACTGGAGACAATTGGAAGAGGCTTACGTTCAGGAGTGGACGGAAATAGGCTGATATGATGATGACATTCAAGATAATAAATTTTTTACTCTTGCAGCGTTGCCAAATATCTTCCCCTATGTGGGTATCTGCTTCAAATTTGGATTTTTTTAATGAGACTATATTTTGGATAGTTTTAGTATATGCTCATTGACAAAATCGTTGAGCCTAAATAATATATAGGGAGTTTCACATTTAAAATATATTTTTTACTATTGCAACGTTGCCAAATATCTTCCCGTTTGTGAATATCTGCTTCAAGTTTGGATTTTTAAATGAGACACTATATATTTTGGATAATTTTAGTATATGCTCATTGACAAAATCGTTGAGCTTAAATAATATATAGGGAGTTTCACATTCAAGATATATTTACTATTGCGGCTTTGCTAAATATCTTCCCCTATGTGGGTATCTGCTTCAAATTTGGATTTTTTAATGAGACTATATTTTGGATAGTTTTAGTATATGCTCATTGACAAAGATCGTTAAGCCTAAGTAATGTATAGGGAGTTTCACATTGCAACGTTGCCAAATATCTTCCCTTTTGTGAATATCTGCTTCAAATTTGGATTTTTAAATGAGACACTATATATTTTGGATAATTTTAGTATATATGCTCATCGACAAAAATCGTTGAGTCTAAATCATATATAGGGAGTTTCAGATTCAAGATATGTTTTTTTTACTATTGCAGCGTTGCCAAATATCTTCTCTTTTGTGGGTATCTACTTCAAATTTGGATTTTTAAATGGGCCCTATATATTTTGGATAATTTTAGTACCTATATGCTCATTGACAAATATCGTTGAGCCTAAATAATATATAGGGAGTTCCACATTTAAGATATATCTTTTACTATTGCAGCGTTGCCAAATATCTTCCCTTTTGTGAGTCTCTACTTCAAATTTGGATTTTTAACCAAGAACTATATATTTTGGATAATTTTAATACCTATATCCTCATTGACAAAGATAGTTGAGCCTAAATAATATATAGGAAGTTTCACATTCAAGATATATTTTTACTATTGCAGCGTTGCCAAATTTCTTCCCATTTGTGAGTATCTGCTTCAAATTCGAATTTTTAAATGAGACACTATATATTTTGGATAATTTTAATGCAGCTTAATTATCATTATAGTACTTATGATTTTAACTTTTCGTTAATATTTTCCTCTGTCTATCTCAAGTCGCTTTCAAAGTATTTGTTGTTTTCGAATTTTTTTATTTATTATTGATATATTTTAATCTAAAACAAACGATTTGAAAATGGGAAAATAGATCAGGATCGGAGAATTCGAATATTTTTCGAGCAGCGATTTTTGTCAATTTTATGGGAGATTTCGTGGCAAAATTTTACTTTAATCATTGAAGTTGGCAAGTAATTTCAATATAGGACACACACACAAAAAAATGATTTCATAATATTAATCTCCCCATTATTGAAGTGGTCTTAAGCACTCGCCGTGTTTTATGTCTCTAATAATCGAGCTCCCATGTTTCAACAATGATATTACATTGCCTATATAAGACATTAAAGTTTATACGTGGCGAAAATCTAACCTCAACCCGAAAGTAGGTACTTTTGTCGCAAAATAGCTACTTTTCGCACTCGAAACATAAATAACCAATTCCCTGACCTAACTGTTAGACACACCCGGCCGGTGGCGTAAAATCATGATCTCGAAGCGATTATTCATTAACCCAAACAAATCGCTCGTCGGCAAAAATAGAAACAGAAAAAGCGGAACTGAAACTCCAACAAATATTTGTTGGAAAGTAATTTTCTGAATCGGGCCAACCGAAATCTAAAAATGTACAGGAAACTATTATTGAAACGTTTTTATTTTCGTCCCGTTATTATTTTCTGGCATGGTTCAAAGTTATTTTGATTGTGTGTATACCCAGTTCGGGGTTTATTGGGGGCAATTTTCTTCGCGAAGTTTTAAGTGGAGTTTCGGGAAATATGGTTTTTATCGCGATATACATGGTGCTACAAATATCTCGATATGGGTGATAAATATCTAGTTTTATTTAAATAGTTACAACACGATCAAATAAATATTCTAAAAAATGGTGTTCATTTTTTGAGCAGCCATGTGAACGTGTTTTTCTTAAATACAGATTAATAATAATGTTCCAAAATCAATAATGCATTATCACACGCCACCATAAATGCACAAACTTTTTCATAAGAGAGGACCAAGGAGGCCTGCCTATCCATTTCTCTCTTAGATGGTGTGTTAAAGGATAAAAAAAAAACATAAGTTGATGATGGAACTCAAAGAAAAAACGTCGTATTTAAAATTTAACAGAACCACGGTATAG
>MU182374.1:331235-365354 GCA_016904865.1 Pissodes strobi | reverse complement strand
GCTCAATCAACAAGAACTAACCAAAACTAACCCAAGGCTAACCCAAACTAACCCTAAATTAAGATAAAAAGGTAAATTAATAAAAAACAATTAAAAAAAATCTGTCGCGACCGACGGGAATCGAACCCGCAGCGTCGGGACGAGACGCAAGCACGCTACCCTCTACACCACCGAGGCCTTGCTGGAACTTTGCTAGACCGTAGTGAAATATGCATTTAATCAAAAAGGTGATGCTGGTTGCATAACACGGGGTTTGAAGCTTTAAATAAAACGGCCGGGGTCTGTAGCTAGACGCTTCTCTATTTAAGCAGCTGACCAAAAAACAAATATATGTGGCTATGACAATTCGAAAAGACCGGTTTTCCAAACCGCTGCTTACAGAGCGTATGGAAAATAATGAAAAGTTCGAAAGAGGCTTTATGGAAAGTGTATAATCAATTCCAGTTCGTTTTTCCAAACCGCTGCTTACAGAGCGTATGGAGAATAATGAAAAGTTCGAAAGAGGCTTTATGGAAAGTGTATAATAAATTCCAGTCCAGATCTTGGACTAATTTTGTTGGAGTGGCTCCACACCATATGTGCCAGAGGTGAGAAAAAAAGGAAAAACAATACATATAGGAGTGATATGTGTTCTACTTTTGAGGTATGAAGTATCGAGGAATGCCATTTAAACACGTAATTTCACCTATTGGTTTATCACATAATCGGTAAAGAAGTTCAGGTCACATTTAGGTTATGGTTGGTTGGTTGGTTTTTAGTTATGGGCTTCGCGGTTACACATTTACCCAGAAACGACCCCTATCCAGGCTTCGTAAGAGCTGGGGCGACCCATCCCAGATTAGTTACACCTTGGTGGACAGGGATACTATTTTTTGAACCCCCAGTATGTCGAGTATATACTCCTGGAGGCTCAGACTAATTCATGCACGGCTTGTATTAAGGTTCGAACACCACCGGCTGGACATTCACACACATTTAAATCTTGTACATGCACGGTTAGAGTCTTATGCAAAGGGGCTTCACACAATGCAGATATAACCAGTTGCTGTCAGAGATACTTCCCATCTACGCAGGGCCCTCAGCCCCGATCTCCTTCAGATCACGTAACCACGTGCAAGAATCTGGAAGAATCCTCGTAGGAATCGACCCTACATTAAGCGACCCACCCTAAACACTGTCCTAACCGGCCACGACTTCCCTCTCGAACCAACGGGGCCCACAACGTTTTCTGCCGCGAATCACGTGCACTACCCGTGCGAAGTCAGGTTAGAAAACCAGGCTCCCTTTCCACGTCCGAACGCCGCCAACTCCAAAGCGGAAGTCCACATTTAGGTTATATTCTTGGTGGTTCGCTGTCATATACGTATATATGTATATGTTCGCTGTAGACTTTTAGACGTAAATGCCGATGCCTTTTCCATCCATTGACGCTTGCGTACCAGGTAGTGTCACTTTATAAGAATAATGGAAGTATGATTTTCTTATCGTTCTCTATAGATCTTTTACCAGAACAAAAAGTGGATAGTATGCGTTAGCTATGGCTGTTGTTAACTCATGGCTGGATTATAGAATTGTTGAAAATGTTCGATTATCCAAAAAGAATGTCCTAGATCCAGTACACTTTCGACAAAACTTAGCTGACGCTCTTATTATGTGGCAAATTGCCTGTAAAGAAACAAGGACGACACACAACATCCTCGGATTCTGGGCGTCCCGGTTCTAACAATGGTTCTCTGATTGCTCCTGGGAGAAAGAAACAACATGGTTAATGTCGGTTTTGATATATTGATGTGTAAACATCTTACGCGGCGGTTTGAGGGTAAATCTCGGCAAATGGGACGGAAATGTGGGGATAAAAATTTGTAAACCGATGTGACATCACAACCCATGCGCACTGAGGAGTAATCTAATTCAGGATGGCCTAAAGTGGCTTTATACAGGACAGTGACGACAATGTTTGCGCCATTTTGGAGCAAATTATGTTTGTTTTGGTTTGTGCCTGTGAAAAAGTTCATGTGATTTATAGCGATCTTATGCGTTTTTCTAGTCATTTTTTTGTGTATAGTTTCTGTATATTCAATTAGACATTAAAGTTATATTACGTTTAAAACGTAATATATTGTAATACGAGAGGGATCGACCAATAGGAGAGGTCGATTTTTACATAGTGCACTGTTTGTGTAAAGGATCTTATAACGCATCAAATTTTGATGTAAATTATGTTAAAACCTGAAGATGGCGGGACAAGCAAAATTCACCTACAGTGGCTTTATACAGGATTCATCTACAGTGGCTTTATACAGGACAGTGACGACAATAGACCAGGACCGCCATTTTGGAGCAAATTTTCTTAAAGCTTATATGGAAGTTTCGCGTTCTTTGCATTTTCTTAGCATGAAGCTAACAAAATAAAGCGACTGAAGTATTATAATGGTAGGAATATGTTAACCGGACCCTTACCTAACAAAACTTTAATAATTTTCAAGAAATTAACTAGCAAAATAATTGAAAGTATTATACTAGCATTTGAAAATCCCGCATGTATAAGCGGCAAGGAACATGTTTCCGACTCTTTTTGAGCGTAGTACAGAAAGGGACAGAAACTCAACCGAACCTAGACACTTATCAGCTGAATGGACAATGTAAGTGGGGTTATGATGACTCAAGATTGTGACAGATTGGTACGTAAATATATATAAATATTTGTTTTTTTATTAATAATAACGTTTTAATGTGATAATCAGAATGGTCGTCTGTGTTCACGGCATGAAATTTTAGTAATTTCAGCGCCGCCAGTATCCTCGGGAAGAATTACATATGGGTTGATCGGTATTACAGATAACTGTTTTTGTGTTTATGGATGGGTCGGTAATGTAAATTATTTCCTTACCGACTGTATGGCGCCATATTCAAAATTATTGTTTTATTTAAGCTGTGATCCGAAATGATTAAATTTGCTATTTTTAATGCATTTTTATTCCGAGTAATTTTTCTTGGCGAACTTTACCCGTAAAATCTGCCAAAAATTATGTGTCGGAATGAAAGTTCAGTAAAAATTGCAAATTCAATAATTTCGGAATACGGTTTTATTAAAATTCGCATATAATTTTTCCGTTTTTGTCATTATTTCAAATATATTCGATTATGTTTTGCCCCTATAGAAAAATGAAGGTGTTTCTGATATTTGAAACACAATTTTAGAGCTTTAAGACCGTAGAGGTAAAAAGTACCTAAAAAAGATTTTTTTAGGAGCAAAGTACCTAGTTAGTATAGGCACATTTAAATATTTCAAAGGTTTTATGCATAATTATGTAATTTTGACGAAAGTTTTGTGATGCGACTTTGTAATACCTATTATAACGTATAATTTAATTTTTAAGCATACATCAGGTGTTAACAAACAACGCTCTTTTAAGGAAGATTGTTCCCTTTTTATATTATAAAATAGGGAAGTTTATTAATGATAAATAAAACACATTTGATTATAATAAATATATATAATTTTTATTTTAATCTAAACCTCAAAAACCGAAAAAAAGTGAAATGTGGGCTCTCAGGAGGATTAGTCCTTATAGAACAGTTTCTATAAAACAAGGATTGCATGTACTTGTGGATGGAGTAGGTTGGGTTATATGTGGAACATTGTGGGAAGTGTGAGGAAGTCTAATTAGAATCACTGATAATTTTGATTCGAGGCTTTAAAAAGGGTACCGCAAAGCTAGTTAATCTCCTTTGTGACAAATCTGCAAAGTTTTTATCTTCAAAATGGTCTCCACACAAATACATTCTAGTCGACTTATCATTTAAATTCATCATAATCTGGAGCCATTCTTCGTGTTTTTTCGAATTATTTTCAGGAACAATAAAAAAGTGTTTATTTGTACCTCCATTAGCCAGGGGTGTAGAACACTGATAACGAAAAATTTACATTTTGTTTAAACTAGTCTCTGACCACACAATTACTATATTTAAAATTATTACCTATTATTATTCTGTACATGGATTACGGCAAAAAAGATTTCCAGAAATTAGAAAAATAATCTAGGCTATACTATACTTATATATGGGGCTCAAGAGATGGATGAGGATTCCTTATCATACGAATATCTCGGACTTTTGTTCATTTTCCCATTGAATATCGATCTCTTCAACTTTAGTCTGAAAGTATGCGCCTACATTATTTCTATTGGAAGCCAAACAGGAAATAAGGACTAAGAGTTTTGCATCAATCAGTGTGGATCCAACTTATGACAGTAGGGTGTGGACTTCATCATCAGTAAGAGTACGAATTGGCCAGGGTCAGACTTTGTTTAACACTTAACTAAAAAGAAAACAACATTAAACAGACGGTACGGCAAGGCCGCACATACTTTCTCTCTCGCTCATATGATTCTGCCACAGAACTAAAAAAAATGGGACATAGAGTTCCGCCACAAAACTAGGAAAAATTGGAAGGTGAATGTTTCCACTAGTAAAGTGGCTTTATCTTATTTTTCCTAGGAAAACTAAACAAATGCATAATTATTTCCCTTACTAATTGGTAAATAATTACAGAGTGAATAAAATCGTTAAAGCCGTTATCGATGAAATCGATTTTTTTCCATTTTTGTTCCAAGGGTATAGTGGCCTTTACCGATTTTTCCCGGAAAAAATGGTGCAGTATCTACGTGATTAGTCTTACCATTGTCTTTATAAGTAAACAAGGGTCTTACTAAATGGTAAACATGTAAAACGTTTAAATAAAATCGTTAGAGAATTTTTAATTTTTTTTTCTTCATATAAACTACTTACCCTTAATTTTGAGGAGAAAAAAAACCGAAAAAAAGTTCTGGATATATTCACCAGAAACTTCCAAATACCGATTTTGGTCGAAATCGACTTAACGGTTTTGGAGATAAGTTGTGTGACAGACAGACGTACACACCGACACCCACATAGACACACATTTTCTTGGTACTTGTTTACTACTATATCCCCCCCAACACCCAATTTTGACTAAATTTTTGTAAAGTATGAAAAAGTTAGTATTTATCTAAATAGATATTTTTAATTAAAATTATTTTGCGTAACTGATTTATAATTAAAAAGATATATACAGGGTGATTCACGAAGATGGTCTATTAAGTATCTGAGGAATGAGTTTTCCGATTTTCTTTAGTCTGTGGCCATACTATCCCTTAAGCTATACAAGCGCGCGTAACGCGCTTGTCTCTTTACTTTGGTACTTTTTTAGTTCCACTTTTTGAAATATGCACCTGACCTGAGACATTTAGCTACTTGAAAATCAAGAATGTCAGTTAAGTGTGACAACATTGCAAGTAAATTTTCATAATTAAAGTAAAATTAGGAGTGTTTCGCGTTAAAATATATTGGGATACTAAACAGCCAGTGATTTTTTTTCAATATTTGGCGCCAAAAGAGCTTTGCGCAATATGTAAAGTGTCACAAAATACTTCTAATACTACCTAATACATGTCACACAAAGAAAATTGCAAAATTCGAAAAGTGCGCAAAGTAAAAATTTACGGATCATTTTTCATAATAGGTATTACTATGCATTAGTAACTTTTGGTAAGTTTGGTTTTTGCGCCAAGTAATTTCAGTTGAAACTGCTTATTTAGACCCTACATTAATAATTTTGTACAAAATTATGTCAATGTTAGGTGTTGGGATATACTAAATATTTTAGAGATACCTAGAGGTAATTATTTAATAAATCTCCAACATATTTTATATAAATTTATTGTTTTTTAAATTTATAAACCATTTGCGCTAAATAATGTTAATGGAATTTATCTATTTAGACACTAATCTAATCATATTGTGCAAAAGTAATTCTAAGTTAGGTTGTTGGGGATATACAGAACTGTTTTTTTTTCAAAATTTTATGTTTTTAGGACTCTAGGGGTCATGATTCGTCGAGATTTGCAAAAAAATAAATTCGATATTTTGGACGATTACAATATTTTCTCTATATCCCTATATGCGCGAGAGAGTAAAAATAAATCCTGGACAACAACAATTTTACAAAAAATTTGCTACTCACTGTATAATTTGGAACAAACATCCTCTAGCGGCAACTATCAGCTAAGTATGGTATAGAAATGCAATATTACGTCGTTTTACTTTCAAAACCTCGTAAGTCCAATTTTTTCGGAAAATGAGGTTTTAGCATAATTTGGCTAATATTATTAATTAAAATCTACATTTAAAACCTTTTAAGTCTATATATACTGTAGTGCCATCTATGAAAGTATTTTTAAAACACTTATTTCATTATGACTCCACGATCTTACATTTAAAACCTCGTAAGTCAATTCAGCTAAATGAAAAGTACATTGAGGTTATTGTGCTAAACTGAGACATAGGAGGTTTAAACAACGTAGGTACTCAAAGTTTTTTGCTTCTCCTGTAAAATTTGGTAATATCAATATACGAGGTTTTTAAAGTAAACCGACGATTGCTTGGTCTTCAAAATATTTGGTTAATACAAAGACATAAGAAATGTACCGCGGTAGCGGAAATACATCGTATTCGATTATTTCTAAGGCCATATTCCAGTTACAATAGATATTTTGGTCTACATTCTCTCTGAACAATAAAAAGCAAAAAGTTTCCCGCGGAAAAAATCAACGAATTTTCTGTAAGCCTATACTATATTAACTGCGAACTATAGAATTTCAGAGACATTATACTTACGCTTTAATTGTTTCAACTTTACTTAAAAATAATCCACACTATTTAAGCAAATATTAACAGGCACAAAAGTATTACCCGTTGTTAACAAATTAAATAATTTAATATTTTATCACTTTTGATCGAGATTCAAATTCAAATCAAATGTCACGCTGACTCACAGGTGGGTAAGCTGTTCAAAATTTTAGTTTCAACGATTGCCACCAAACGCAACACTCCTCGGGAATGCGCAATGGATAAGCGGTCTTAAAAACTTCCGTATCATTCGGCAATCTCTCTTTAGGTCTAAACAATGCTTCCGTCTTCCATCACATGGAATTCTAAATTTTCAACAGAATTGATCAGTTTAAAAATAAAGCTGCTGCCATAAAATCATGTCTAGATTAAGACTTGTTCATGTTAAAAACATCTTATTTATTTATAATCAACACAAAGGATATAAAAGCATATTTCAATTTTCAGCTTTGACCAGAGAGAAAAAATCAGATTTAATAAGGATGCTATCAAAAAATGGATCCTGAATAATGAAAAATTCATTATGATTTTTATGGATGTTGACTACGAACAGAAGTTCATTTCATGTAGTGTTAGGAAATAAAGTAGGTACACTATTTGACAAACCTTTATTTGATCTAAAATAAATATATTAATTTTACTCAAAGTTGTTTGATTAACTTACTTCGATCTCTTCTTTCTTGTCGATAAAGCTTTAAGCTAAACGGCAACAATAAAAAAAATCTTAAATAAAATATGCATATATTACCTAATATATTTAAAACAATACAAAACAGGAATACACCTCCGGTTATTAACAAAAGCTAAATAAAGAACCTTAAACATGGAAAAAACTGTAGTTTCTCGAATTGAAATTTTTAATACAAATAGTTTTTTTCAACGATTTACTAGCATATTTTTGAACTACTTTACTTTTTCTCTTGTTAACTAATTTTTTTAAATACTACATATCTACTAATTATTTTTTGACTCATATTATGACAAGGTTCTGTGATAACTGTACTATCAATTTCCCATTTCTACCAAAAAAATAAATCATGCGTTCATGGTAAAAAATCCAATTCATTCTTGACTCCTCAGTTTGCTCAGAAAAAAGCCTCGATATGGAATCTGATGAGGTTTCAAGGCAAATTCACGCTTTGTAGAAGCCTTTCTTTCCACGTTGGTTTTGGAAATGGAAAATATGGTTGGGATAGCATTTGGCTTTAACTTCTTATCTCATCTTTTTTCCTCCCACATGCCTGGTGCAAAATGAACCTGCAAGAAAAGATAATCCGTTACTACATTGTAATGTACACATCACTTAATTATGCAAATTGAGGCATGACATTTGACGAACATGTTACTTAGACTGTGTTGTACGATGCTGGCTAAGCTCGAGTCAGCTAAACCAAGACTGGTGGTTGAAGAATCCCATTTAAAATACATTGCAGATAAATGATCTAATTTGACAGCAATGTATTAAGGAGTTCAACCACCAGTCGTAGTTCAAATAAGCTGAGTTTAAGCAAGCCTCTATTTTACAACCAGGCCCTACTAACTACATAACAGTAACTACGTATATGATGTTAAACATGGAATGTTATAAATGTTAAAGTATTTTTTGTACTTCCAGGACTAAAATGATTAATTTAATCCTAAGGGACTGAAGTACATTTGGACTGTGATCGTGATCACAAAGTTATCGACACTGACAACTTGTTTACTTATACTGTAACTAAGTGTTTCAAAGTAGAACAATACAATATTCAACTGGTAAAGAAAAGTCTAATATAACATTTTATATGGTGACGTTGAACAAAAGTGCAATCAAAATTACTTACCAGAATTACTTAATATAATGAGAAGAACCTATTTCAAGTTGATTTACGAAAAAAAAAATGCGGAATATGCATATTTTTTTATAATAATAACATTTCAATCTGGAACTATTTTTCGACGCGTAGCAAACATTGGCGCGTTCTAGCGTAGGTATACAGTCACTCTTCACTCTCATTGGTCGGCGGGATGCCAAGATTGACATTCCGCCGATGCGTTTCAAAGCACGGCCACCTTTTCGTATAGGTGGCCGTGTTTAAAGTAAAACATATGTGTATTTCTTTGGGTTAGCTTTGGTTAGTTTAGGTTAGTTTGGGTTAGTTTCGTTTCGTTGCGCCCCGGAGCGAGCGAAGCGAGCGGAGGGCCAGGCCTGAAGTGTACGAAACGCCTGATACAAATATATTTGAGGTTAAAAAAAACACACAAAAACTTATTTTTTCCGCACTTTTTCCATTAGAAAATGATGATAGAATACCTAATCTCTTGTTTTTTTCTTAGAAAAATTGTTATTTTTGATTGCACTATTGTTCAACGGACCCTTTTATATCAAAAAAGGCATGCAGCTGCAATATACTACATTCTTATAAATACAAAGAGTAGAATATAACAACAGTCTTTGGTGTGACAAAAAATACTGGTGAAACAATCACCCTTCAACTTTACATGCCCACGATTTTTTTAAATCACTACATATAGGATAATAATATATTGGTGGGCCTGTAGAAGGCCTGCAGGGCATGTAAAAGCCTACGCCTGACTAAATCTTATGGATAATCTACTTTAAAATACCACTTGTTTACCTACCTTGGTACCTACGAAAGCAGCAAAACTACGCTTTAAAACGTAATATAACTTTAATGTCTAATTGGATATACCGAAACTACACACACAGGTTTAATAGTCAGCAAAAAAGTCATTAGAAAAACGCATAAAATCGCTATAAATCACAAGAACTTATCCACAGTCACATATGAAAACAAACTAAATTTGCTCCAAAATGGCGCAGCCAATCAGCGCGTTGACGAAACATTGTCGTCACTGTCCTGTATAAAGCCACTGTAGATGAATTTTGCTTGTCCCGCCATCTTCAGGTTTTAACATAATTTACATCAAAATTTAAGATTATGTTTCTAAACAGTTTTTTTTTTAAATTTTGGGTATGTCTTGGGTTAATTTGGGTTAGCACCTGGTTAGTTTCCTTTTCTGGAGCCCTCGTAGCGGGCGAAGCCAGCGGAGGGCCATGTGGATCGACCAATAGGAGAGGCCGATTTTTATATAGTGCTCTATTTGTGTAAATGATCTTATGCGCAAATCTGATGCGTTTTAAGATCCTTCACACAAATAGAGCACTATATAAAAAACGACCTCTCCTATTGGTCGATCCGCATGGCCCTCCGCTCGCTAGGGGAGCTCATGAAAAGGAAACTAACCAGGTGCTAACCCAACCTAACCTAAGACATACCCAAAATCAAGAAAAAACTGTTTAGAAACATAATCTTAAAAAAATAATAAAAAAAGCGACGGGGTTTGAACCCGGGCCAGGTGAGACTCAGTCATCTAAACCGCTCGACCACAAGAGCTCTTGCCCCAAATTGATTGCATTGCGAAGACATATTGCAATACGAGATGGATCGACCAATAGGAGAGGACGATTTTTACATAGTGGTCTATTTGTGTAAAGGATCTTAAAACTCAAATCGCAAAATTTTGGCTTGGTTGGCCACTACCTTCTAGCCGGTAGTGGGTTGGCCATCACATTTTTTCATGCCAGCAGCAACCGGCAACACTGGTACCGAGACTCTTGTGTTTTTGTTTAGTCTGAAAATTCGTGTAGAGGGGGTAAAAACTGAAACTGACGGAAAGAAAACACAGCTGTCAAGCGTCAAGGAGTTGTAGTAGTGATCGTCTTGTTTTGTCTTCTGCGAAATCGTACTTTTTTTACAAGAAGTTGCTTTTTATCTAGATACAGTTATCTAGTGAATGAACGAGTGACATGCAAAGTGTTTTTAGGGTAATAGTGTGCGTTCTTCCACTGAATATAACCGAATAACCGAGGAATATCTGATGTACTCTCGCGAGAATCTAGTTTATCTATAATGCAAGATGGAACTGTTTATAGAGCGCTTTCCGATTGGGGAACAGTTATGATTTGCACTTAAAGTTTTTTACGCGAATGTGGATTTTTCTCAAGTGACGGCCGTTTGGAAATTACTGGAAAAACATGGAAACCCCCATAGATAAGGAGTCGGGCCTCGGAGGCCTTTTCCAACAGATTATATTGGATATGAAGGTAGGTAACATCTTTCAAAGAAAATATATTAAACTACTACAAAATGCAAACTGTTTTTGTGAATAAAAATTAAAATTTCCACAGAATTCTTATCCTGGCAAAAACAAAAGCTGCTGAGAAATATACATACATCAAGATATACATAGTTAGTTCATGTCACAGATATAAGAGCAAAAAGCAAGATTTTCTTTCTGTTTTTTCCTCGGTTTTTTTCTTTTTTCTGCCACAGCATGATCAGCTCGATGATCAGCATGAAGCAATATACTAGCCTATCTCAAACAACTCCAGGTAGTCTACAGTTGGTCATCCCGAAAGTGCTTATTTTCAAACTTTTACTTATCTTTCTCTTATTTATTTTTTTTTTTCTTTTTTTTTGTCTCTTTCCCATTGAAATGTCTTAACAGTCCCTGTCAAGCATATACATTATACCTTTATTTCATACTGTCCAGTTAACTACTATTTCCCAAACTAACTTGCAGTTGTAAAATTGAACATTACCATAGCTGATACTGTAATGTGTTGCCTCGCAACACTATCAGGCAGGTAATTATGTATCATTTTTTTACTTTTGACGTTTTCTCATGGCGCTTAACATGTTAGGAACTAAGAAAACTAAAAACTACCAAAAACTAAGACACATTTGCAGTAACAGCATTCTCATAACTAAAATTGTAGTTAAGAAATTCATCAATTAATAATATACATTTTAAACTGGTATAGAATGTATTGTTGCTATATTCTCTTATGTTATTTGGAATTTTATTAAACAGTATGGTGCCAACTTGGGTATCAATGTAATAAGGGTTTAATTTGTACAATTCTAGGCAATGAAGATCATGTTGTAGGTTGATGCCAAATCTTGTATTATATTCATGGTAAATGTTTTGTGTTTTAAACATAAGAAATATTATGTTGTTTGAGAAACTATAATATACAAAGTCAATAAAGATTCATTTTTAGTCATTAAATATTGATTTTTAAAAGTATCTCTATATGATTGCCAAAACCCAAGGCCACACATTGCTCTAATAACTCGTTTTTGCATTCAAAAGACTCTGATGGCAGCCAGACAATGATGCCATAATGAATTATGGGTTCAAGACATGAAAAATAAAATATTTTCAGAACTGCCCTGGTTAGGACTTGTTTTAGGTGATTCAATGCACAGCATTGGCTTGAACATCTTTTACAAATATAATTAACATGTTCTTTCCAATTCAATGACATATCAATGTAGATACCCAGCAGTTTAAAAGATGTTATCTGTTCTATTGATTTATTATTTAATTTAATTAAGTGACACTTTGTGTAGTTAATATCAATTGGATGTAATAGCAAAATATATGTTTTGTCTTGATTTAATGTAGGCTTGTATAAATTGAAGTAATCAGCATCAGCAAATTCACAGTGATATGCTGTCAAACAGGTCAATAAATCATTAGTATACATTAGAAACAGTAAAGGGCCCAGAACACTGCCCTGTGGAATGCCAAACTTGACTTCTAGCTGTGCAAAGAACAAATTGTTTACGTTTTTTTTTATATGTTTTTAACAAATTATGACAGATTCCATGAATACCGTACTCACATACCTTCTGCAGTAAAATATCATGATCTACACAGTGAAATGCCTTGGTTAGATCTACAAACAGTGCCATAACCTTGTCATTCACATCTAGCCTTTTATATATGGTATCTAAAATGGAACATAATGCTATAGTAAAGTGTGGCAAGTATAACTGGAACAGCGGAAAGAATGCGGGCAAAAAATTGGCGATGTTGTCGAGTAGTTTTTTGAGAACTAATATTTATACCTATTATTTAGATAAACACATAATTTAATATACTCATTAACTCATTGAAAATAAAAAGTAATATCCAAACTGGAATTTTACTATTACTTCAACTTTAATTCATAATCTATTTTACACATCAATTTAAATAAATTTGCGACATTTATATCTATTTGCCCGATACATCCGGCAACAAGTGCGTCAAGTTCCCCTCGTCCTCGTGACAAAGTGCATCAAGGCGATTGGCTGCAAGTCATTTTTCCTCTCTTTGCCTCTCAGACGTCGCTGTTCCAAATAAGTTTGCCACACTTTAGTTGATGTTTTGTTGTGAAAATCATGCTGCGTGGGTGATAACATGTTAAAGCTTTCCAGAAAGTTGACTATACGTTTCAAACCTATTTTCTCAAAAGTTTTTGAAAATATGGATAATAGTGAAATTGGACGATAATTTACAATGTCTCTATAATCTCCTTTTTTAAATAAACAAATGAGTTTTGTAACTTTCAGAAAATCTGGATAAAAACCTTGAGAAAAACATAAATTTAGCAAGTATGTTAAAGGTCCACATAACTGTTTACTACAATACTTTATAATAGAGGAAGAAAATTCATCATGGCCACTTGAATTAGAATTTTTCAAATTGTTTATTGATTCACTCCTTTCACTTTCAGTCACCCTATAAAAATACATTGATTTATCAATAAAGAAGTTTAAATTTCTTCCATGGCCATCAACATTATAAAAAGATTGTTGTTTGTCCTATAATTTTCTAGGAATGTCGGCAAAATATGAATCAAACTGTTCGGCTATGTCCCCCGAGATGTCCCCTGAATTTGTATACCTAATACCATGGTAGAATTAAAGAACTTATACTGTGCTAATACCATCCTTTATAATACACTTAATTTTATTTTTTTGATTCGTTATTGTATTATTTAGTAGATTCCAGACTGTTTTTGATTTGTTATTAGAATAAATAATTTTTTTGTCATAGTATTTTCTTTTTGCAACCCTTAACAAACGCCTATAAATAAATTTATTTTTTTATAAAATTCCAAAGATACTAAACCTCTTTTTACCTTTGCATGTTTTTTTTTAAGTTTCTGGATGATGTTCTTAAACCTAATGTTAACCATTGTTTGCAATTATAATCTGATTTTCTTTTTTTTACATACCTAAAACCAAGGGGTGTTTCACTCATGCAGTGGGTGTACCAATCCCATACATTCGTGTTACAGTCCCACATACAGTCTCATGCAGTCAAATGCAATGCATGCAGTCGTAATACAGTCGTTATGAATTCCTTGCAATCAGGGCCGCAGGGGGTTAGGTGGTTTGAACCCACCCCTGGCTCCAAATAACTTAATTTGCTACAAGTTTTCTTCCTACCTAACCTAAACCCCCCATAAAGAACGCCTAGCT
Organism: Pissodes strobi; assembly: GCA_016904865.1. Taxonomy (NCBI): domain Eukaryota; kingdom Metazoa; phylum Arthropoda; class Insecta; order Coleoptera; family Curculionidae; genus Pissodes; species Pissodes strobi. The sequence continues at coordinate 351,321 of MU182374.1, read as the reverse complement.
ACGGCCCTGCTTGCAGTCCCAAGCAGTTATTCATGCAGTCACACGCAGTAGCCTACATTCCATGTACACTCGCCAAAAATCGTATACAGTCGCGTGGAGTCGAACGTGCAATCTTGTCACAAGACTCTACTTAACAATCTACACAAATGAACCTAAGTGTGCGCGCACGCACAATTCCCGTAACTTTTATTTTCAATTTAGTGTGCTTTATTTTTTGTTTGTTATAATTTTGATATGGCAGGGGCTAAAATGTATTATTGGGAGTATATGCAATTGTGTATGGCTGAATCACGGGAGGGCGAGAATTTAAATTGAACTTAGAAGTATTCTATTCTATTCTATTTAAATGAGTACTGTTAACTTCCCGAATGGCTTTCCGCTCGCTTCACTCGCTCCGGGGTGCAACCAAACGAAACTAACCTGAACAAGCTCAAATTTTAAAAAAGAAACAAACAACCTTTAAAAAGAATGAAACAAGTCTTGTCACCGACGGGAATCGGACTCAGGGCGCCGTATCACAAACACAGGATCTAACCGCTGCACCAGAAACCTGTTGAAAGCAATTCACTGGACCGTAGAGACATGGCTAAATAAAAGAGTTATTGGAATAGTGTGTGCACCTCGGTGTGCATGCTTAGGATCATTTGTGTAGCTTACTACGTAGACGTTATTCATCTTGCATCATTTGATTTTCATTTGGTTATATATTATTAGTAACTTTAAAGCGATTTTGTGAAGTTGTGTTTTGGTTTTGGTTGAAACAGATAAATATGTATAACAGTATAAAAGCCGGAAAAAGGTATGTACTTTATTTATTTATTTATTTATTTTCAACGTTTTAAACATTTACAGTAGTATTTACAATAATCTTAGACTAGGTAATAATATTAATCTATCTCAGAATAACTCGCTTCGCTGAGTTTTTAAACATATCCACAGAGACATTAAAAAAATTGAGTTCATCACAATACCTGTTAACATTAGCCGATATCCTATTAACAGGGCAGTATAACAAATACCATGTACGACAGTAGGGTACATGCAGGAGAGGCGTATTACGTACCTGGTAAGTTGGAATGTGAAAGTAAAAACACTGAAGGCATTCTGGACTCTTAATAATGTGATTGACTATCTTAAATGCGAAACAGATAACATAATATACCCTCCTTCGGTCAAGGGTTGTCAAGTCTAAATAAGACATAACCTGGTCATCCCCAAGTAGCAACCCAGACTTAAAGAAAATATGTCTGGCGAATTTGATGAATTTACGCTGAACATTTTCCAGTCTGGCAATATGAATTTGGTAATAGGGTGACCAAATTATGTTTGAAAATTCCAATATAGACCTAACCAGTGAAATATAAAGAACTTTAACAGCATTAGCATTGGCAAAATCCTTACAAGATCTTTTGACAAAACCCAGCATTCTGTTTGCTCTTCCAACCACAGACTCAAAATGTTCTGAGAATGTTAGCTTCCCATCTAAGAGAACCCCCAAGTCCTTTACTACAAAAACTTCCTTAAGTACAACACTATTTACAGAGTACTGATAATTTCCCATGGTTCTTAATCTACTAAATCTCATGAAACAACATTTATTAACGTTAAGTGACATGTCGTTTTTCAGGCACCAGTCGTAGACTGTGTTAATGTCATATTGCAGCTTATGCATATCCTCAACTGATGAAACAGTGGTGTATAGTTTGAGGTCGTCAGCAAAAAATAAATAATCTGAACACAAAAGATTTCCCAGATCATTGACAAATAAACTAAACAAGAGTGGACCCAGGTGAGATCCTTGCGGCACGCCTGATGGCGTTAAAAATGGTTGAGATAAGAAGCCGTCGACTTAATAATTCTTAATACTTAATAAAATCTATTTAGAATTTGTGCTTACACATAATTTTGATTGGATGTAACCGAGGATGTAACCATCCAATCAATCAACCATAGTGTAGAGACGTCAAACTCGGCAGTTGTAGGGGAACTACGGACAAAATGACATAGTATTTTCATATCGCTTCATAAAAACTTAATGTAAACAGTAAAAACGGTGAATATGTGTAACAATTATCTTTGATACATTAGCTTTTCATGTAACAAGATGTTTTTGTAAATAATGTAAAGATATAAAAACTTAAAAGCTAAACACTAAAACATAACTCATAACAATTTTGTCCATACTAAATGGACAAAATGACACATCTACTATGGATAAAATGACATACATAAAAAATACTTAAACAGAATCACAAAGTTCACAAGTAAATAAATAAATATCGTCTTTATTTAATGTGCATATACAGTAGCATATACAACTAACAGTAACACAATGTGTAATTGAGAAAGGCAAGATTTAACCTATGGTTATTCTTCCACCTAACCTCTCCCACACACAGTGTGTTAACATTCAATAATTTTAACTTAATACTATTGTAGGTCTATTTATCATCACAGAAGTTAACTAAGTAAATACATTTTTACAAAATTCAGTCTTATACTAAGTAACCATAGGTTACTGTTGGGCTTGGGACAATAGAAGTTCTTGATACCTATATCGAATTGAATTTATGGTTGGACATTGCTTTATACTAGGCTTTATAGTTATAGGTAGGGAATTATAAATTTTTACAGCCATTTATGTAAAACAGCGTTGAAATGAAGCAGTTTGCTCCACCAGGTTTACCTAAATATGAATGGCAGCGAGGCTGTTGCGGCAATATTCTGTGAATTTTCGAAAGCATTCGATTGTGTGGATCATGGAATATTGCTGCAGAAGTTGAGACGCTGTCGGTTTGGGGAGATTACACTAAAGTGGTTTTCTACGTATCTTGAGGGTAGAATGCAAGTGGTGAGAGCTGATGGCGAATACTCTGATAAATCACTTGTTACCAGAGGCGTACCACAAGGCTCTGTTTTGGGTCCCATTATATTTTTGTTGTATCTAAATGACTTAGCAGCTTTAAAAATTCAGGGGTCCTTTACATTTTTTGCTGATGATACCAGTCTTCTTTGGCATGGTAAAGATAGGGACGACCTGAAAATAATTGTGGATAGGGACCTACGCGAAGTTAAGCTTTGGTGTGATGTAAACTTACTTTGCTTTAATATAAGTAAAACCAGCATAATCACCTTTGGATTTGGCTTTAAAGATCTGTATCTAGGTAATAAAATTGTAGAAAATAAACCCCTTACAAAATTTTTGGGTCTTACCATAGATAATAAACTTAAATTTGAAGATCACATAAAAGCACTAAGTAAAAAGTTATCTGCTGGTTGCGTTGCAATTAGAATAGTTTCTAACAAGCTTAGTTGTTCTACGGCAAAAATGGTCTATTATTCACTATTTGAGTCCCATCTGAGATATGGTATTGCTTTTTTTTGGGGTATTCACTAACAAGCAACTATTTAACACAATATTTGTTTTACAAAAGAGGGCAGTTCGTTATTTGTGTAGAGTTGTAAGCCGGGAACACTGTCAATCACTGTTTATTCGGGAAAAAATTTTAACTGTGCCATGTCTGTTTATTTTAGAAACTGTGTCTCTTGTGTATAAAAAGTATTTGAGTTTTGAAACTCGAGATCATGTACATAATACTAGATTAAATGTAGAGACTAATATAAGCTTGCCTATACCAAAGTCTGCCTTAGCAAAGCAGTCTATTTTTTATGAAAGCAAAAAAATGTTTAATCATCTAAACCATGATCTAAAATCCACAGTAAATTACAGACTGTTTTGTAGGCGTGTTAAAAATATTTTATTAGAGAGGGCTTATTACAGCTTGGAGGATTATTATAACGATACTTTTTGATATAACAGCCTTTTTATGGCGTGGGTCGTATTAAGTTTTTTTTGTGTGTTTTACTTACATTTTAGGATAGTTCCTAATTTATTATGTTGTTTAGATGGTAGTCCTGTTTGTCAAATTGTTATAACTTGCTCGTTATTTGCATTTTTTTAATTGTTTTTAATACTTACATAATGAATATGCTTTCTTCAAGGGGTGTTTCACTCACTAAAATTTGTACACCTATTGCATTTGACTGCATAGATTGCATAAATATGATAGGTGACTGCACCGACTGCATGGGACTGCATGAGAATGTAAATAAATATTCGAAAAAGCAGTGGACTGTAGAATGTTCCATTTTTGTGCATATCGCTAATATTTCTGATAGTCGGAGAGCTTATAACGCGTTTATAGTGTTTGATTTAATGGGCAATTTTGCACGGTGGTAGTACTACTCCAACGATTAAGGATAGATAAATTGGGAACCGAGTTCTAAATATTACCGAATATTATACTCGTTTAATCATTACTGTATACAACGAGGAAAAAAATACAGGGTCTCACATTTAAGAAAACCAAAATTTAGTCTATACAGGGGCCGCTAATGAAAACTTTACACCTCGGTTTTCCGGCTTTAAAATGAAAATTTGAAACGCTCGGAACCGTCGATTTCTGATTCTATGGGAACACTTGTGAATATTTTCAACCTTGTCACTTCAACCCCTAGGGGTGATGAGCTCCTCTAAAATTTTAAATGGAAAAGGGAGTCGTCTGATTCAATAGTGCATCCACACCACAGTTAATGGGTGGAGCAAGAGAAAACGCATATCCCTTCCGGGGCTCAACCAACTAAAATTAGCCCAAGCTAACCCAAGGCATGCCAAAAATTAGTTCTAATTTAGCAGAAAAAGTTACTCGCTTTGTTTTTACATTTTTCAAATTTCATAAATTCTGTCACTTTTGTGTATTTCTGTTGGTTTATTTAAGCTCCATAACGGAACGGTGGTGTGGATGTCCTTTCTCTCGTCTGATACCTCATTTTAAAAATCTTTTGACCATTATTATAACTGCCGAGTTTGACGTCTCTACTCTTATTTATGTTTATGTGACATCTAGTCAACATTCTGGTAAAGTCTCGGGTAAAGTCGAGGGTAAAGTGTTACTTCTTCATTAATAATTAATTAACTATAAGAGCTAGCAACTATTTTTACAAAGTTGGTAGATGTAATGAGGGTCAAAGGGCCTTCGAAATAAAGTATTACTCAATCATTGTAATTGGGGTAAGTTTTTAATATGGTAGTGGAGATTCAGCAATACCACTTTGTAGTCACTGCTCTCCTTAGTTAAGTAATAATTAATTAAGAAATAAATACTTTTTCTATATTTTTTGTAAGGTCTCACATGAACGGGTATGAGCGTAGAGACGTCAAATTCGGAAGTTGTAATAAGGTTCAAAAGACCTTCAAAATGAGATACCACTCGACTCCTTTTTGTAACCCATTACAAATTTTAGGAGTGAAGCTCCATCACCCTCAGGGGGCTGAAGTGACAAGGTTGAAAACAGGCACGAATCAGAAATCGAAGGGTTTTCCAAATTTTCATTTTAAAGAAGAAAAATCGGGGTGTAAAGTTTTCGTTGGCCTACCCTGTATATCGAGCATTATGAATTTTATGAAAAAACTGTTTGTACGTTAAAATATTTATAAGATACAGTTTTTGCCTTTGCAATATAATTAACCGTTCTCAAAATATGAGGTATGCCCCAAAAGTGCAAATTCAGGGAGAACCCTGTATCTAAAAAACGATGGTGGCTATAAATATCTGTTTACCGTATCTTTCGTTTTACAAAAAAGCAGCAACGTGTTGAGAAAACCGTACTGCTAACTTTAAAATTAATGGAGCTATCCCGCAAGTACAACGAAATCCGGATACCCTGAACAAAGAAAGAACAAGAGAGTTTCAGTTCCCAATTTATTTATCGTAAAGGTATCATGGTCACCGTGCGAATTGTAGAATAAACCAAACACCGAAAATTCATTATGAGCTCTTGACTATAGTGGGATAATTGATACAACAAAAAATCATTAACCATCCAATCAAAATTATGTATAAGCATAAATTCTAAAAAAATAAAAAATTTATTATATATCTTGTTTCGGCTTTTATATTATATTCATCTGTGTCAACCAAAACACAACCTCACAAAATCGCCTTAGAGTTACTATGTAACCAAAAGAAAACCAAATGATGCCGCTTTATAAGCAATATCTGACAAAATTAGTAACGTCTGCGTAGCAAGCTACACAAACGAACCTAAGCGCGCGCACGCACTATTTCCGTGACTCTTTTATTTACTCGGGTCTCTACGGTCCAGTGAAATGCCTTCAGCAGGTTTTTAGTGCAGTGGTCAGAACCTGTGCTTGTGATACGTGCGATTCCCGTCGGTGACGAGACTTGTTTAATTTCTTTTTTTAAGGTTATGTTTGTGTCTTTTTTTTAATTTGGGCTAGTATAGGTTAGTTTGGTTTGGTTGTGCCTCGAAGCGAGCGGAGTGCCATTCGGGAAATTAACCATACTCTTTTAAGTTCTCGCCCTCCTTTGATACAGCCAAACACATTTGCATATACTCCCAATAATAAATTTTAGCTCCTGCCACATCAAAATTACAACAAATAATGTAAAAATAAAGAACACAAAATTGAAAATAAAAGTTACGGGAATAGTGCGTGCGCGCACTTAGGTTCATTTGTGTGGCTTTCCACGTAGTTTTGTGAAAAGATTGAACAAGATTGCACGCTCGACTTCCCGCGACTGCATACGATTTCTCGTGAATGTACATGGAATGTACGCTACTGCGTGTGACTGCACCAATAACTGCATGGAACTGCATGGAATTCCCAAAGACTGTATTACGACTGCATGCATTGCATTTGACTGCATGAGATTGTATCGACTGTATGCGGGACTGCAACACGAATGTATGAGATTTGTACACCTATTGCATGAGTGAAACACCCCTTGGCTTTCTTTTAAGTACATGCTTTGTCAATAGAAATATTTTATTTTTTTGACAATAAAGTATAATTGACTATGACTATGACTTGATATTGTGGCATTGCTAAAAGATCAAGATTTCTAATACTTCTGCTGTGTATAGCACTTCGAAACAGTAGTTTTTCTTTAAGATATATAGGAACAGATGATTTCAATAACTTCATTAAAAAACACAACATAGTGTAGTTGGACAGTATTTGAAATTTTTAACCATCTAAGTTCTTTGATTTTTAGCGAGATATGGTCGTACTTTCTCAACTTATATACAAATCGACAACAGATATTTTGCATTTTGCGCATACTGAAGCCGGTTTTTTGTTATTAAATCTAAACATGGATAATAAACGATATTACAGTAATTAAATGATGACAAGATTAATGATTCACACAATTTTTTCTTAACTTAAAATTTAGTATATAACGATTCGCATATAACATTTTCATTTTAGCATAGCTCTTTTGTAGAAGCAACTTCACATGTTCCCAGGTCAGGCGGCCGTTTTTGAGGGGCGGCCGATTTTGGATTTATGGCTAGCTATTTTTCACATTTGAATAGAATATAATAAATATGTAAAAATAATTTTATAATACTCCTTTTAAAAATCGTTTTGTTAGGTAACTGTTGTCCGAATGATACCCCTGGCAGAATGAAAGGGCAATAATAATAATAATAATAATAATAATATAATAATAATATCGTTTATTGGTCTTCAGAAATACACAGTATTATAGACAAGTCAAAATACATCAATCATAGAGTCTTACACTAAAAATACAATCCTAACTTACCTAAAACCAAAAACATCCAGATACACCAAACAAAAGAAGAATAAGACACTAGCCCTGCCGTACCAATGAATAACAGTCATCAAAGGAATATAAAGGATTTTCAGTCAATAGCTTATACATTCTTGCTTTAAAATTTCTTAAAATTAAGATCTTGATATGTTGTGGCAAAGCATTGTAAAACTTTATTTCCTCATTTCCACTATTTCTACTTAATCTAGATTGATTTAGAACCACGTCATTTCTACCTCTTGTATTGTGGGCATGTACATCAGCTGCTACAATGTATCTGTCAATATTTTGCTTAACAAATATTAATTTTAAATAAATAATCAGAGCATAAAGAGTCATTATTTTTAGTTTTTTGGTCTGCACGAAACATCTGGTTTAATATTTACTATTGATCTAGTTGCAGATTTTTGTACCTTAAACACTTTGTCAAGGTTAGTGTTCGCTGCTGAACACCATGCTAGCAATCCATATCTCGTTGCTGATTCAAATAATCCATAATACGTTGTGACAGCCGCACTTTCATTAACCGTCAATCTTATTTTCTTAATTGCATATATATTTCGACATAACTTACAACACAAACTGTCAATATGTTCGCTCCACAAGAGACCATCATCCAGATGTACACCCAAGAACCTAATCCGAGAATCATCCGTCTCAGTACAACCCTTTGTCTGAAAAACTTTACTCCTTGTTTTGGACTCATTTAATACTAATTTGTTTGGTATGAACCAATTTTGTGCCATTGAAAGAATGCTCTCATGCATCTGCTCAGCATCCACCCCCCTCTCAAGTTTAGTCCCAGATAAACCCACACCAGATGCAAAAGATCGGCAAATTCCTCGCCAGCCAAATTTAACCTTGACGTGGCGGTTATACGCGGCCTGCACCAAATAATCTGGGTATGATTATAGAATTATTGTTCTTCAAAATTAAAATAGTTGGTCTGCACCAATTAAATGAAAACATGTTTTGCTGGTGGACTGGTTTAGGAAAAATTAAAATTTGCAATAGCCATTCACTTTATTTTTTTCCCAACAGGCGGTCATGGAAATCTTGTGTTATTATGGCTGCACTGACTTTTTTACAGAAATTCCCCTAATACGCTTTAATGTAAGCCGATTTAAGGTTATTTTAACATTGAAAATGTTTCTGTTATCTTAATATAGGGTCTCAAATCGTGAAAAAGTGCATGCTACATTTGCCACATGATGGCATACGCATGAGATCGTGTTAGTTTGTTTATTTAAACTTAAATTTGATCATAAAGTATCGGAATCGGTTCAAATGACTAAAATAAATTGGAACTAACTGAAACTAAACGAAAATTGATTGAACGACTAACCAAAACTAGCCAAAAGTAACCAAAAGCTCCAAAACGGGCTAAAACGTATCGGAACAGGTTACAAACATTAAAACAAGTAAAAACTAACCAAAACGAGCCAAATTTTAAGGACTTTCCAAAACTAACCAAAAACATTAAATTTGATTATAACATATCGGAAGCGATTCAAACGACTAAAATAACTACCAACCAAACCAACCTAAACCAAACTAACTCAAACTAGCTAAAAGTAACTGAAACTTGATTGAATAACTAACCAAAACTAACCAAAAGCAAATAAAACCACCAAAACGGGCTAAAGTATATCGGAACAGATTCAAAATATTAAAGTAAGTTAAAACTAACCCAAATTAACCGAATATTGGCGACTAACCTAAACTAACCAAAAACATTAAAATTGGTTATAACGTATCAGAACTGGTTCAAATGAGTAAAATAAATTAAAACTAACTGAAATCAACCGAAAATTGATTGAACGATTACCGAAAACTAACCAAAAGCACCAAAAAGGGCTAAAACGTATAGGCACAGATTTAAAATATTAAAGTAAGTTAAAATTAACCGAAGTTTGGTGACTAACTTAACTTGACCAAAAACATTTAAACTGGTTATAATGTATCGAAACCGGTTCAAATTACTAAAATAAATTGGAACTAATTGAAAGTAACCGAAAGTTGATTGAATGACTAACCAAAAACAGCAAAATTGAGTATAACGTATAGGAGCCGGTTCAGATGACTAAAATGCACCAAAAAGGGCTAAAACATATCAAAACAGATTAAAAACATTAAAGTAAGTTGAAATTATCTTAAATTTGCCGAATTTTGGTGACTAACTAAAATTAACCAAAAACATTCAAATTGGTTATAACGGATCGGAACCGGTTTTTGGTTACTTGTGATTAGTTATGGTTTGTCATTCAATCAGCTTTCGATTAGTGTTCGTTACTTTTAATTTATTTTAGTCATTTGAAGCGATTCCGATACGTTATAACTAATTTTAATGTTTTTGGTTAATTTTAGTTGGTCGCCAAAATTCGGTTAATTTAAGATCGTTTCAACTTACCTTAATATTTTGAATCTGTTCTAATGTGTTTCAGACCTTTTTAGTGCTTTTCGTTACTTTTGGTTAGTTTTGGTAAGTCATTCAATAAACTTTCGGCTAATTTCAGTTAGTTTTAATTTATTTTAGTCATTTGAACCAGTTTCGATATTAACTATGTTGGGGTTTGGAACCTTCGGCAACATGCACTAAAACAGAGCTTTATCCACAATACCGAAACAGAATTTTTGCACTCGACGCGCGTTTCGCTAACCATGTTAGCATCATCAGGAGATGATTAAGACTCTGTTAGCATCATCAGGAGATGATTAAGACTCTTAATCAGGTCAGGTCAGGAGTCTTAATCATCTCCTGATGATGCTAACATGGTTAGCGAAACGCGCGTCGAGTGCAAAAATTCTGTTTCGGTATTGTGGATAAAGCTCTGTTTTAGTTCCGATATGTTATACCCAATTTTAGTGTTTTTGGTGAGTCACCAAAATTCGGTTAATTTGTATTAGTTTTAACTTACTTCCATATTTTTAATCAATTTCGATACGTTTTAGCCGGTTTTGGTGCTTTTATTTACTTTTGGTTAGTTTTGGTTAGTCATTCAATCAACATTCGCTTACTTTCAGCCAGTTCCAATTTATTTTAGTCAATTCGACAGGTTCCGATACGTTATAACCAATTTAAATGATTTTGGTTAATTTTAGTTAGTCGCCAAAATTCGGTTAATTTGGGTTAGTTACTTATTTTAATACTTTTAATCAGTTCCGATACGTTTAGCCCTTTTGGGTGTTTGTGGTTACTTTTGATTGGTCACTCAATCAGCATTCGGTTAGTTTTAGTTTGTTTTAATTTATTTCAGTCATTTGAACCGGATCCGATACTTTATAACCAATTTTAATGTTTTGGTTAATTTTAGTTAGTCGCCAAAATTTGGTTAATTTGGGTTAGTTACTTATTCTAATACCTTTAATCAGTTCCGATACGTTTTGGCCCATTTTGGTGTTTATGGTTACTTTTGATTGAGTTTGGTTAGTCATTCAATCAGCTTTCGGTTAGTGTTAGTTAGTTTTAATTTATTTCAGTCATTTGAACCGGATACGATACGTTATAACCAATTTGAATGTTTTGGTTAATTCTAGTTAGTTGCCAAATTCGGATAATTAAAGTTGGTTTCAACTTCTCTTAACTTTTTTTATGTTCCGATATGTTTTAGTCCTTTCTGGTGCTATTGGTTAGTCTTGGTTAGTCGTTCAATCAACTGTCAGTTAATTTCAGGTAGTTTTAATTTATTTTAATCATTTTAACCAGTTCCGATACGTTATAAACAACTTTAGTGTTTTTGGTTATTTTTGGTTAGTCACCAAAATTGGGTTAATTTGGGTTAGTTTTAACTTACTTCGATATTTTTAATCTATTTCGATACGTTTTAGCCCGATTTGATGCTTTTAGTTAATATTGGTTAGTTTTGGTTAGTCGTTCAATCAACCTTAGGTAAAATTCAGTTAATTCCAATTTATTTGAGTCATTTGAGACGTTATAAGCATTTTTAATATTTCTGGTTAGTTTTGGTTAGTCACCAAAATTCGGTTAATTTGGGTTAGTTTTAACTTACTTCAATATTTCGATGCGTTTTAGCCCGCTTTGGTGCTTTTGCTTAGTTAGTCGTTCAATCAACTTTCGGTAAAGTTCAGTTAGTTTTAATATATTTAAGTCATTTGAACCGGTCGGGTCCCGGTACGTTATAAGCAATTTTAATGTTTTTGGTTAGTTTTGGTTAGTCGCCAAAATTCGGTTAATTTGGGTTGGTTTTAACTTACCTTAACATTTGTAATCGGTTCTGCTAAGTTTTAGCCCGTTTTGGTGTTTTTAGTTACCTTTGGTTAGTTTTGGTTAGTCATTCAATCAACTTTCGGTTACTTTCAGTTAGTTCCAAATTATTTTAGTTACTTGAACCGGTTCCGGCACGTTATAATCGAATTTAATGTTTGTGGTTTGTTTTCGTTAGTCGCCAAAATTCGGTTCGTTTTGGTTAATTTTAACTTACCTACTTTAATTTTTGTAACCTGTTCCGATAGGTTTTAGACAGTTTTGGCGCTTATGGTTAGTTTTGGTTAGTGGTCTAATCAACTTTCGGGTAGTTTCAGTTAGTTCCAATTTATTTTAGTTATTTGAACCAGTTCGGATACCTTTTAATCAATTTAATGTTTTCGGTTAGTTTTGGTTAGTCACCAAAATTCGGTTCGTTTTGATTAGTTTTAACTTACTTTAATTTTTGTAACCTGTTCCGGTACGCTTTAGCCCGTTTTGGTGCATTTGGTTAGTCGTTCAATAAACTTTCGGTTAGTTTCAATTTATTTCAGTCATTTGAACCGATTCCGATACGTTATAATCAAATTAAGGTTTAAATAAACAAACTAACACGATATCTCACACGTATGACGTCATGAATGTGGCAAATGTAGCATGCACTTTTTCACGATTTAAGGCCCTATACTAGGGAAACAGAAACATGTTCAATCTTAAAATGCATTTTCAGATTGTCAGACATGCAGAATTGATTGGTTAAATCAAAAGTTTCATATCATAATAATAAAAAAAATTCCCATATGTGGCCAATATTCTGGCGGACACTGTATAACATTAGCTGGATTTAAAAAAGATTTAACTATAACATTGTATCTGCCAGTTTTCAGATTTAATTGAATTTCGTGCTTATTCGATTTTAGAATATGCAATAATTTTGGAAATAAGTGTGCGGGAGTGTGCATTAAACAACATTTATACATGCCTTTTGGGATCGCGGGGTAATTTAAATAATTATTTTTCTCCACCGCTTTTAGTAGAACAATTCAAATAAAGGCACTTATAACCAGGCATTTTTAACAAAAATAAAATAAAGATTAATTATTTTTCGTAACGCTCTCGGACTAAACCACAAGACTCGCGGGGCTCGCGTTTAGAATCACACTAGAGCTTGCCCTGACTATTTCTTGGGATGGCTGGCCATCCCAAGGAGGCGGAGCTTTAAACGAATTCTTGTTTCATACGTTAGGCGGGAGGTTTCGCATCTGTTGTGGGTTTTTCTGGGGTTTAGTTCCAAATGTGGCATCATCTGCATATGATACATTTGAAATTAATTTATTGCTGTTCTGGAAAGCTCCGGGTAGGTCATTAATATAAACAAGAAAGAGAAAAGGACCCAAAACAGACGTCTGAGGCACCCTCATCCCAATATCCAATGGATTACTTTTGCCATTGTCAAAACATACTACCTGCGACCGCGCCGACAGATATGATCTTAATAGCTCTAAAGCCTTGCCTCTAACACCATGAAATTGTAATTTTTCAAGTAAAATACCTCTATCAATGCAGTCAAAGGCAGCACTTAGGTCCGTAAAGGCAACCAGAAATCTTTCCCTGCCCTCCATAGCAGACAGTATGAGCTCAGTAAGCTTTAAAATAGCATCGGTTGTTGAAAGACCTCTCGTAAAGCCATACTGACTTGGTACCATGATATTTTTTTTACCAAAAAAGGATATGAGCTGGTCATACATTAGGTTCTCCAATATTTTCGAGAAAATAGGCAGAATATAAACAGGACGAAAACTCTCAGGTAAGCTCCTGCCACTGACCACTCTCAAAACAACAATTGACAATATCAACCAATGGGTCGCAGATATAGTCTGCCACTTTTTTAACACTGAATGCACTCACACCATATACATCTTCAGTTTTCTTATTCCTTAATCTACCTATAACTTTTTTAACATCATAAGCATCTACCGGCCTAAAAAACATAGAATTTAAGTTACAGTTATTTAAATATATTCTAAAATCGCACAAAGAATCTGGTAAATTATCTGCTAAAGTAACTGCATGATTTACATAAAAATTATTAACATCATTGGGAGTTAAATTTTCTGGTACAACTTGTTTTCTTCTTCTCCCAGTTTCTATGTTTACAATATCCCAGACAGTTTTGCTACAATTATCTGAGTTACTTAATTTATTTATATTAAAATTTTGCGTTGCTTGAATTAAGATTGAATTATACATTTTTTTATAGTCATTATACGTTTTTTTTATTGTTTTCTGTTGGATATTGCAACATCCATTCATAACATAACATCAGTCTACCCTTAGCCTCTCTGACATCTTGAGATACCCAACGACTTATTTTATCTTGATACCCCTGATTGTATTTCTTTAAAGGAAATGAAATATTATGATAATAATGGAAAATGTTATGGAAGTTCTTATACTTTAGTTCGGCAGCTTCCATATTATATATATCTTGCAATGTCTCTTTATTTAAGTTATGATCAAAACTGGTGTAATTATTTTGGCTATAATTTGTTTTTATGGAATTTGTGGATTCATTTCTCAAACTTAAATTCACATTAACAATCTGACCATTATGATCAGAGAAATGCATTAAAACACTATTAGCAAGATTTACTGAGGAACTACAGAACACATTATCTAGACAGTTTCCTTTAATGTGAGTTGGTTCTTTATATAACTGACTACATCCAAAAATAATTGGGTTACCTTCAAGGCATCCAACATTTTAACAAGGTCACTGACCTTGTTAAAATGTACATTGAATTCCCCTGCAACTAGTATTTGTACTTTTGAATTAATACTAGTTGCCTCATGTAAGACCTCTGACATTATATTAATGAAAGCATCAACAGTGCTATTATCAGGAGATCTGTAAACAGAAATTATGACCAAATTCAGATTTTTTACAAAACATGCAGACAATTCACACACTTGACACTGAGACAATTCAACTATGTGACTTAAATCATTTGCTGCAATACTTCTATGCACAAATATACAGCTTCCTCCATTTTTAGTACTCTTTCTGCAAAAACAACTAACCATATCAAAATTATTAATAGTGCAATACAGTTTTTTACTTAAATCCAGCCAATGTTCACTTATACATACAATTTTAATGTCAGATCTTAACAATAACAACTGTTCAAGCTGCAGGGTTTTATTTGGCAAACATTGCACATTTAAATGTCAAATAGAAATATTATTTTCGGAAGAAGTTATCTGCATTCCCCCACCTATTGAGTGTGTTTCCTCTGATATCCTTTTTGAAAATTTCTTGCCTTATATTGATTTGGAGCTTTGGCCGAAAAAGCAGAAGAAAATCCTCTGTTAAAGCTATAAGGCTTGACTACAACATTCTCTTGCCATATACAATGGCGACAAAACTGATTAGCATCCTCTGGTTTTAAAGACACCTTAAAAGAAGACTTATGGTCAACCTGCCTTGACAAAAGCTTCTCACATGACAACACAGTAATGGAGTTTTTTCTAATATGGTCAGACAATGTTTCCATCGTTGTTTCATTGTAGAGGTTATCCACATAGAAGTGTTTTCTTTTCTCAGCAGCACTCAACCCAATGATGGCAGTATCTCCAGTGCCTCTGATAACACCTGGTACTATTCCAGGTTTATTACTTTTTTGTGAACTAGAAGTGGCATTTAAGTCACTTACACTTGTTGCCGATGTATTCGAAAGGGTATTATTCGATGCTACACTGGGTAATGCTCCACTCTTCGACAAAAACTGAACCACCAAGTCCTTGTTTGACTGCATTTGAACCGGTTCCGATACGTTATAATCAATTTTAATAGATTTGACTAGTTTGGGTTAGTCGTCGATTCAACTTTGGGTTAGTTTCAGTTAGTCTCAACTTATTTTAATCATTTGAACTGGTTCCGATACGTTATAATCAATTTTAATAGATTTTGTTAGTTTCGGTTATTCGTCCACTTAACTTTCGGTTAGTTTCACTTAGTCTCAACATATTTTAGTCGTTTGAACCGGTTCCGATACGTTATAATCAATTTTAATAGATTTGGTTAGTTTGGGTTAGTCACGATTCAACTTTCAGTTAGTTTCACTTATTTTCAACTTATTTTAGTTATTTGAAGCGGTTCCGATGGTTAGTTTGAGTTAGTCTAGTCTAGTTAGATTCTCTCCTGGCCGAACGGAGGGTACGGGGTCCAGTTTTCGTCCAGGGTCCTCATTTTACCCCGGCTAAATGTCATGAAAATTTCAGACCTCTTGCTATATTGGAACATGCTTAATTAAAGGGACGTTTCACTTTGAGAAGCGTTTCTTTTTTTCTGACTTCACCCTCGCTAAAAAAGTCACTTCAATAATAATTAACATACAAACAAATCAGAGGAAACTAGCGTTCACGCAAAAATTTTGTCGTCGACGCCTGTACTAACAAATCTCGTACTAAACTAACTGACAAGCCCGTGGAGATGACAGTTAACATGTTTACCTCCTACTTTAAATTTTTGGGCGGAATTTATGTTGTCGCTTCTCTGCGGTTGTTATTCTCGGGTGCGAGCAAGGTTCATAGAGAGGTTAGGTTGTCTGGTAACTACGAGTGGGGAGAAACGCTAGGGACGGGAGAAACGTCACATGTTTGCCAGAATCTGAACTTTGTTACAGATTGCCATTGTGCTATGTGGACATTAAACGTTTAAAATAATATTTGAGTCAAATTTGTGTGTTTTTAGTACTGTTTTTAGTGTTAAATGTTGCTTGATAGCATCGATTAGATATTAGTTAGTTTGGGTTAGCATAGGTACATTTTATAACTTTTAATTTTAGAACAAGTACTATTTGTGATAGCAGAAACTGAAATAGTGCCAAGCCAAAGCTAAAAATTAAAATTATGTATTAATTATGTAGGCTAATGATTCTGATTTATTCTATGTTAGATTCTATAACTGAAGTGTTAATAATTATGCAAATTATCCACATTGAATAACAATACTTAATATTTTTCAAGTAATTTTAGCATGTCTTATTTATTGTAATTATGAATTTACAAAAATTAAATATTGAATAAACAAAAGTAATGTTAATGTTAATAAGTACAAATAATAAACTCAAAAAATCAATCTGAAAAATTATGAATTACTTATAGATAAGGAACCTATTAAATGGATAAATATTGAAAAATAGGTATCTCGGTTTTCAAATTATTAGCAATACCCTTTCTATAAAGGAACATAATGGAAAAAGATCAGAAAAAAGTTACCCATTGTTTTTTGCAAAAGTTGCCAAAAAATTAATTCTGTATGCTCGCATTATATCGACGGTTGTAAGGAGAAACTGCTAATACGCCAGTATTGTGACTTCACAGGAGAGCAGTTTAAAGTTTGGATTTTTCGAAAAAAATTCGTAAAAAATCAAGCAATTATCAAAGTTAAAAAAATTTTCGCCACCTGGATCGGTTTTTGATTCCCCAAATTTACAGATATGTTTCATGAACTGACTTGGAATGGTTCAAAGTAAGTGGCGTATTATACAATACTGTCTCAAAATGCCAACAGGATAAATGGAAATATTGGTTAATACTACATTTGATTTGAAAGCAAAAATGGCTTATAAGCAATATTCAGTTTCAATTTTTTTAAGAAAAATGTATTACGAATCAAAAAAAAAATAATTGTTTTGGCCTCAGTATTGTTTTATGACAAACTTTGTAAGAGTTTTATGTGTAGTCGAAATGTATTAAGAGGATTCATCATCTGCTCATTCGGTTTTACAAATTACACCACAACTTGCCCAAATTAAGATACTTGCTTCTTAGGTTCCGATACGTTATAATCAATTTTAATAGATTTGACTAGTTTGGGTTAGTCGTCGATTCAACTTTCGGTTAGTTTCACTTAGTCTCAACTTATTTTAATCATTTGAACTGGTTCCGATACGTTATAATCAATTTTAATAGATTTGGTTAGTTTGGGTTATTCGTCCACTCAACTTTCGATTAGTTTCACTTAGTCTCAACATATTTTATTCGTTTGAACCGGTTCCGATACGTTATAATCAATTTTAATAGATTTGGTTAGTTTGGGTTAGTCACGATTCAACTTTCAGTTAGTTTCACTTATTTTCAACTTATTTTAGTCATTTGAAGCGGTTCCGATACGTTATAATCAATTTTAATAGATTTGATTAGTTTGAGTTAGTCTAGTCTGGTTAGACTCTCTCCTGGCCGAACGGAGGGTACGGGGTCCAGTTTTCGTCCAGGATCCTCATTTTACCCCGGCTAAATGTCATGAAAATTTCAGCCCTCTTGCTCTATTGGAACATGCTTAATTAAAGGGGCGTTTCACTTTGATAAGCGTTTCTTTTTTTCTGACTTTACCCTCGCTAAAAAAGTCACTTCAATAATAATTAACATACAAACAAATCAAAGGAAACTAGCGTTCACGCAAAAATTTTGTCGTTGACGCCTGTACTAAACAAATCTCGGACTAAACAAACTGACAAGCCCGTGGAGATGACAGTTAACATGTTTACCTCCCACTTTAAATTTTTGGGCGGAATTTATGTTGTCGCTTCTCTGCGGTTGTTATTCTCGGGTACGAGCAAGGTTCATAGAGAGGTTAGGTTGTCTGGTAACTACGAGTGGGGAGAAACGCTAGGGACGGGAAACGTCACATGTTTGCCAGAATCTGAACTTTGTTACAGATTGCCATTGTGCAATGTGGACATTAAACGTTTAAAATAATATTTGAGTCAAATTTGTGTGTTTTTAGTACTGTTTTTAATGTTAAATGTTGCTTGATAGCATCGATTAGATATTAGTTAGTTGCATAGGTACATTTTATAACTTTTAATTTTAGAACAAGTACTATTTGTGATAGCAGAAAGTGAAATAGTGCCAAGCCAAAGCTAAAAATTAAAATTATGTATTAATTATATAGGCTAATGATTCTGATTTATTCTATGTTAGATTCTAAAACTGAAGTGTTAATAATTATGCAAATTAACCACATTGAATAACAATACTTAATATTTTTCTAAGGATAGATATTGGAACCTATAAAATGGTTAAATATTGAAAAATAGGTATCTCGGTTTTCAAATTATTAGCAATACCCTTTCTTTAAAGGAACATAATGAAAAAAGATCAGAAAAAAAGTTACGTATTGTTTTTTGCAAAAGTTGCCAAAAAATGAATTCTGTATGCTCGCATTATAATATAATGCGATAATAATATTATTATTTAAAGTGATAGTGCAACCACATTTTGAGTATTGTGTCAGCATTTTGTATTTGATGTCCAAAAAGCATATAGGATCTTTGGAACTGTTGTTAAACCGGGGAATGAGATTGGTTTTAAGATATAATTAAACTCCAATTACGGTATTGTTGAAGCTACAGTATCTTAATATTACTATTTCTGTTCGCCTTCATTAGACTTCTCAAAATTTAGAATAATAACAACAAACGTGTTTTCTTTTACTTTTTAGTTTATACCTATTCTTTATATTTTTTTTAGTTTGCTTTAAAACTAAAACAGTATTATAAATTTTACACTCATAAAGTTTAAGTTTGATGATATATATAGCTCGAAAACGAAATGTCGCCGAAAAAAATGAGTTGAAAGCCGTTATCAACGTTCCAAGATATAGTTAACTACCTAAAAATTGTTAAAAACTGTGAGCGTCAGTACAAATGCACTTTTAAAATATTTTTTTCTTCAAACGTCAGTAAATCCGTCATTACTCGACTGTGTAGGCGGCAGTAAAGTTTCTTTTTTCCTCCGCCGGAGCTTTACTTTTCACTTTTCCGCCGGCGGAGGTAAAAGTGTTATCATAGCAACATAGATACAATACAAACAAACATCAAAATAAGCGTCAACAACTCAAGAGTTATTAAACTAAAATTTGTATTTATCACTCAATGTGTGACTGCATTTCTAAAAATCACTAATTTAGGAACAAATTGGTTATTATTTAATCGAACTTACCCAATAACTGCTTATCAATACGGAATTAAAACGCAATCGAACACGCAATTTTAAAAATATAATTATTGTTGACAGTGTCCACTGACAGCTTTATGTTACATTACTATAGCAACAACCTGAGCCTATTCACCGACACCGCACCGGTCTAAGCCGCCTTGCAACCCCGCTTATCTTTAATAAAAATAATTATTACTATTAAAAAGAGACTTTTTGCATTAATTTGTCGACATTT
>MU182374.1:292812-321235 GCA_016904865.1 Pissodes strobi | reverse complement strand
GTGGTTACTCGCCAAAAAACGCTAATAATCTCCTGACAGCTCCATACGTACAAAGTACCTTCTCTCCATCTAAATTTTGACGAAATCGCATTATTAATAAGAATATTATGGGGAGTCATGAAAAGTGAGTCATACTGTATATAATTTTTTTACTAATAGCACTGATACAATCCTTATCATTATTTGAATTGATTAGATTTTGAAATTAATCATTTCCTATTCATTTTTCAAATAATCCGAAATGACAACTAGTTGTCAAACTAACAAGTTTGACATTTTGATATTTTCCGTTTCCGTTTCATTATTGACCTAGGTTTTTTTTAATATTATTATTTACCTAGGGTGAGAAATGTTACTTCTCATTTGAGCAATGGAGTAAATAATGGTGATTTATCATGAGAGTAGTAAAAAAAATAAATAATTATATCACTGTGGCACACAAGGGTGCCACCGCCAGCTTGTAAGCTAGGGGGGAGGGGAGGCAATCCGAAATGTTGACACTAAAACTAAGATGTAGATATGTTCTATATTATTGTGGAGGATTCATGTTTATCTTACAAATGTTTGCCTTTTTCTCCACTTCAATGTACACATCTTTGGAAAATAGAGCCGCTTCGGTTCTGGCACCAGGGTGTAAACAGCACAAGTGCTAGTTTAGTGATCCTAACGAAGCTGAGAAAACTAAAAGAAAAACGAGGAACAAATCTGCCCCCGTTATCAAGAACGAACAAATCTAAAAATTAAAATGGTTAGTATATGCAAATAACAGTAATAAAAAAGCTCATGCAGTTTGTCAAGTTTTGAATTGTAATGTCATATCGTTTAATTACTTAATTAAAATTATTATAATGTTATATATCCAAAATCATGTCATAATGCATTTTGAATTAAAATGTAAGCAAAGGTCAAACTTGCAATACACAGGTATCTAATATTTATCAAGCGTTGCTATGGAAATGTATTTGTATGGGTTTGTCGAAATTGTAAGAATTCATCGTCAGAAAAACAATTGAATGTCGAAAAGGTCAAACTTTACATAACTTTTTTTTAATGAAATGTTCCATATTTGGTTCCATATTCTTAAAGAACACAATTTTCCAAAAATATATAGTCCTATGATTAGTTCAGCTGCTTTTAAAATATTGAGTTCTAAAAATTATTGTAAAAATCAGGTAAATGTATTGACCTTAGATTTGTGAACCTGCAGCGTTTAAGTTTGGTATCAAAGTAAACTTTTTATATCATTAAAAATATATCAAAATGCCATGAAGAAAAGTGCGATATCCTTCAGATATTCTCTAAAAATAATAAATATGCATCTACAGTGAGAACGGAATATCAGCAAAAGTTTCCGAGTACTTTCAGTAAAGCCCACTGGTACACAAGCGTCTAGATCTACAACCACACAAACCATGTCTGATCGATTTAAGTATTTAAGGCTGCGCGCTACGGGTTTGGAGAACTTTTTTTGATTTTGTTACTTATCTTTGTTCAAAAACCATTTTTGAACACGTCTTCAAATCTAACGATTTAATTTTCGTACAGTTTAACATTCCACGCCACTGTCCTCGCATACCAAACAATTTAAAACCTTGGCGATACTACTAACGCCATCTCTTGTTTACCACGTTTATTCACTGCGCTAGACAGTCTAGAAAGCTAAAAGTTAAGCGTCCTCAAAAGGCCTCCGACCAATCATAGCGCTTCCCGCTTTATCCGGGCGGTATTACTAGCGCCATCTGTTGTAACCACCTTTACTCATTTGGAGCCGGCCGCGCATCCTAAACTCATCTGACCAATCATAGCGTTTCCCGCTAAACCCCGGCGACCGAGGCGACCAATCACAGCGCATCCTACAGGATAGCCAGTTCACCTAAACTAAAATTCCCTAAAATTCACATCTTTAATATTCAAATTTCATAAAAACTAATCAGCAGATTGCAGCCGGATTTGTATTAAAATTCATAATATTAATTTAGATAACCGGTCATATTAAGTTTTTACACAGTATCTCTGTATTTACATTATTGCCCTTTCCATGCCCGAAGCGGTGCATCTTCTCCCACCAGAAGGAGCGGTAACAACTTCTTCAAGTTGCTCTAGTTCCCACGTTCTAGAATTCAGTATTGAGTAAGAAGTCTTGTTTTGAACCCAGACCATGTAAGTCGCAAAAGGCGCACCCCCCGTTTCTAGCCGGCTGGCGCGAGCCGCCATGCCGGCAAGTTTTCACGTTTTGAGACCTCATCATCTCTAGTTCGTTACTCAAGTGATATAGTGATATCCTGCCATAGTCATTGTCACACTCTCAAAGGCTGTGCCATGCGCTGCGCAGTCCCCAATGGTATAGTCCATGGGATTTTCAACATTCTATATCACGAGTGTACCACTGGTTGCTACACTCCTGCCTTATTCTAATATAAGGATTACTCTGCACTAGGCTGCCAACATACTCAAGCTATCACAAGGCTACATACCATACGCGGATTTCAGCTTACTTATGCTACCTGCATAGCATATTTACTAATCATTCATGCGTGTACCAAGAAGCCGCATTCACAAGGCATTCATGTCATGCCAATATGCACTAACTGCATACCAGTCAAACCACTACATTTCAGTCATTCTTGTTTGCAAGAAATTGAACAACATTGTAAATAGAAGCTAGCCATAGATCTAGCTAGTGTTTTTCAAAGTGACTTTCCCCCAGTATTAGAAGATAACCTCCTGAACATTGAACGTCATTAGCTTATAGGTGGACTTTAAGGTAATATTAATCCTGTTATTATTACTGTATATTATTGTATTTCATAACAAAGCTAAATCAGCTAACATAGTTGATAAATAGCTGTTCCGCAGGAACTCTAACAGACATTCAACTGTATATAGTTTCAACGTTATGTTTATAACCGTACACTAGTTTAGTACTACAACTGTTTACTCAATGTTTTAGTTTTTAAGAGTATTATTTATGTCATATTTATCAAGGTCGAAATTTGCCTCGACTGATATTGTTCATATCGTAGCACTGACTACAATTATTCACTGTTTTATATTTTGTGTATTTATGAGCTTCTAGTTATTTTCAAGTAAAGTAACTTATTAAAATATTCATATAATGCTAAAGTTTTTTGTTTTATTTATAAATTACTTTAGAACTAGCCCTATCGTAAACTTTCAGTGCCTAAGAGCACATCTCTTTTTGTTCAGAAAATCGACCAAGATCGACTCTGAAACAGTCTTTAAATATTAAAACATCACCAAGCATTTCCTACGCGAAATATTTCTAAATGTTGAAGTGGAAGAATGTATATGAATGAAAAATCGGACATGAGTTGTTGATCAGGACAAAGTTATCTGATACCTACTATTCTGTAAACCCTAATCGGGAGGAACAATTGAATATATTTTGAATTTCGTTTATATCGGTGTGCTAATATTTTTTTATTATTTTTATCTATGTTAGGGTTTGGACACCTTCGTCAACATGCACTAAAACGGAGTTTTATCCACAATACCGCAACAATGTTTCGGTACTGTGGATAAAACTCCGTTTTAGTATTATTTTTATGCTAAAAAAATATTATTTTTGTATAAAAAATATGTATTACTTATTGTTACTAAAACTTACTTATTTAGAATGACTGTTCAATAAGCCCTCCATACAATTTGTTTTCTAAAAATTGCTACAGAAATGCATCGAGTGGCGTCAAATCTTGGCCATTTTGCCGCCATGAAATCGGTTGACGACCACGTTCCATATTTTTCCTTAAGGTAATTTAATATCGGTAAAACGTTGTGTGATGGGGCTCCATCCTGTTGTCATATTATTTCATTATATTGACGGAGTGGGAGGTTTTCAAGAAAATCATCATCATTGGTCAGTAAATTTATAGTATATGCAATATGCATTTAATGATTCACGATACGAGCTGTAAGCGAGTGTCGTAACGAATGCGAGGGTCTCAGTAGCCATTAAATGTGAGTTAGTATTTTTTCTACGACCAGTTATAATAATGAAAAATAAACTTTAATTTTTAGAATTCAAAAGTAAATTGTCTATAAACTGTCAAAATTGATCGAAATTTTAAATATGTCATGATCATGGCTATCTTTGATTCTGACTGAATATCACTGTGATGGTGAATTTTGATTGGTTATAACACAGTTTAATAATGAAACGTCAATATCGTAATTAGCTTCATTCATTATGATGCGTAATAAATCAATTAAAGTATAGGAGTAGAACAAATATTTTTCCCCATTCAAGGACCCATCATAAAAAACTGGACTAATTATTTTATTATCTAAGTTGACTTTGAAACTTAAGTTCTCTGATAACTTCATAAATCCTTGCCATGCCATGCTGAATGTGGACTCGTCAGACCATAATATTTAATTTTAAAAAATTCTTAATAATAGCATTTGATTCAGTTAACTTTAAATGGACAATAACGATGTTTTTTTTAAAGTTGTATGAATTTTGGAAACCGATTTTCTGAAAAAATTGCTGCATTTCATATGGATTTATCAGGATTGATAGCCATCATTACATGCGCCTCTCTGTTAGCGTCTTTTTCAAAAAGCTCTAGCAAGCTTAATTAAATATTTAGCTGACATTTTTGAAAAACTAGGGAGTTTAGAATATAGTTATATTCAACTGCCTTAAAAATATAACAAAATATTTATCTCTTCCCCCTGATCATCGATTTAAAATTCAGACAAAACCCTTTACTTTACTTTATATTTACATCTTTCTTCTACCTGCTAAGGCGAAGGCTAGAGATGTCAATATATAGGATAACACCCTGTACGTTTTTCTCATTGCACCATGATTTGAACTTAAGAGCCGTCTCATATTTCTCCTTAGATTGTGTGGGAGTTAATGATTGAAGTGCTTTTGGGGCAAAATTCTGGATATATCTGTCGGCATTGTCCATTTTAAACGGCTTTTTACATCGCAAAAGTGTAGTTTAAAAATTTAGAAATATTTGATCCTAACACTTACACTACGTGAGATAAATTACTATTATTTTCATGTTTTTGTTATAGTACGGGAGGCCAAGACCAAGATTTTTCGACAATCGCTATATCCGCGAACTTCTTAGTGGCTTTGCTAATTTTATTATTTTGATTCGAAAACTGGTATTTTCAGACATTTTGCGTGGTGCTTATGCCCTTAAATAATTTTTAAAGTTGTTATCGATTCGAACCCTAAAAACTCATAGGTAACTGTCTGTTTTTCGATATGTTATTAAATAATAGTGTAAATAATATATATATTTTGTGATATCAGAAAAAATAGTGGTGCATGTACATAGAGGAATTAAAAAAAAATTAAAATGACAAAAGAAAAAAAAACTTTTTGTTATCTGTCTGAAAACTATTTCCTTTCGGTAATTGTGCTGAGTTGATCTTAAAAAACCATTTTCAGAAATATGTCCCGGTGCGTTTCATTTTATGAGAGTGCGTAACATGTAAAAATTTTGGGGAGGGGAAACTTATCACTATTTGTCTGAAATCAGATAAATATTGTAGAAAGACGACTCTGCATCACAAAAATGCTATTATCAGATACATTAACCTGTGCACGCTACTAATCAGACAAACTTTTGTTGACCATAATTATTGAGCAGGAAACATTGAAAATTGTGTTTAATGACTTTAAGATTTGACACCAAAACCATTGTTTATACATTACAATGCCAAAAGACATCGTTATCTCGCTGTCGAACTGTAAAATCAGCTGACAGACTGGTGTTTGCGCGCAAGCGAGAAAGTCTACCAGCATCACCGGCTGTGAGACAGGTCCGTCAAAAATTTTATTAAATATTTTTTTTCTTTCGCACCATTGAAAGTGTCTGAAAACACTATTTTCGTTGTAAAGTCACTCAAACAAGTATGTTAAAAAATATTTCAATCGGACAGCGTAAACATGTTTATACAACTTCCGGTTATCATATTACAAAAGTGCAACCCCACAGATGTCTGATATAATAGTATATTATGATATAAGTGTATAAGAGGGCCTTTAAAGCACGCGCGACATATTTCAAAACACGACGCGCAGCGGAGTGTTTTGTAAGGCGCAAGGGCTTTAAAGGCCTCTTATACACGTATGTCATACGCTATTTTTTTTTATTACGAATGCATCATACTCTCGAAGATGTTTTAAATATCAAACTTAAGGGCGAATATATTAATCTGTCACATTTGACATTATCAAATCTTTCTATAGCAACCTTTAAAAAAGTAGGCGCATCATAAACATCATTTTAAGCACGCTGCAGCGTGCGATAATCGTTGATTATGATGCATGCGTAATAAAAAATTTTTTCTTCAAACGTCAGTAAATCCATCATTACTCGACTGTGTAGGCGGCAGTGAAGTTTCGCTTTTACTCCGCCGGAGCTTTACTTTTCACTTTTCCGCCGGCGGAGGTAAAAGTGTTGTCATATCAACATAGATACAATACAAACAAACATCAAAATAAGCGTCAACAACTCAAGAGTTATTAAACTAAAATTTGTATTTATCACTAATTTAGGAACAAATTGGTTATTATTTAATCGAACTTACTCAATAACTGCTTATCAATACGGAATTCAAACGCAATCGAAAACGCAATTTTAAAAAAATAATTATTGTTGACAGTGTCCACTGACAGCTTTATATGACATTATTATAGCAACAAACTGAGCCTATTCACCGACACCGCACCGGTCTAAGCCGCCTTGCGAACCAACTTATCTTTAATAATAATTATTATTACTATTAAAAAGCGACGTTTTTGCATTAATTTGTCGACATTTGAAGAAAAAACAGCATATTTTATTTGGAGGAAAAGTTACTTTTCATGGCTTGCTCTCTATTACCAGCCTCACTCCGTTCGGCTGTTAAACACGAGCGCGCCATGAAAAGTATTACTTTTCCTCCATATAAAATAATATACTATTTTATTACAATATGAACTTATGTTAATTCATTTATCCAATAACCAGACGGATAGCAATAAATTTTTGTCATCTTAATTTTTTGCAAAGCAGAAACGGCGCCCCATTAAAACGGACCGTTTCCGGATAGTAGTTGATAAGGCAAAAATTCATGGTTTAGTATGTTTTATCTATTTTTTATGGTTTTAAATGGATAGCGATAATCAAGGGTTTTGGTCGTGGCCTCCCGTACTATTAGAACACATAAATATATCACATATAGCTTTATTGAACAATAAAGCAAATTTTGAAAAAGTTGTAGGGTAGTTGGAAGGTTTTTTAAGAACCACCAAAATTTACTATGAATGAGCATCGCAAAGCAAATATCATTTTGTGTTTCTTAAATGGTTCCATTGTCGATTGTCGGGTAGTCCGTCCATTCGTTATCGGTTCCGAATAAACCAGGTTTGATACCTTTGTCACGATATAAATAAATATTGTTTGTACTCTGCCTTTGTCTTTAAAACTAACTGAGATAACTGTGAAGTGAGACAAACCGTACTATAATATTAATGTATTAGCAAGAGAACGGTATAAATAATTAATATGTGAAGTCTAATGCTAATGCATTGATTTTACGGCATAGTTTTAGTCGTGTTATCAGTTAGTTTTAAAGATAAAGATCTCAAACCTGATATATTCGGAAACGGTAACGAACGGACTATCCGATAAATAAAGGAACCATACAGGGTGTTCTATTTAAAAAAATTAATGTTGATATTTTTTGACAACTTCCGATGCTCATTTATTTTTTCGGTTAAGAAACCCTACAACTATTGTATTTAAAGTTTTTCCCATCTTTTATATTAAAGTCGAATATGCCCTATCAATAAACACGTGCATCAACCTTTAATTAAAAGCAGTACCTAATTTATGAAAATTTAATGAAATTGAAGAAATTCCATAGATGTCTTTGAAGAGCTTATGAAAATTACACATACTTCTATTTTTTGTTATGCCTTTTTTGATATGAAATCGAAAATAACGGATATCATAACATACTATCTAGATAAGGTCAAAGTTGCTAGAATCTACCGATCGATAATAAAAAGTTATCATTTTTATTCGGTCCTCCTGCCGAAGCGTATTTTGCAGTATAATAATATAATAATACAAAAATATTTTCATTTGGTACACTATGAGAATATCCTTTTATGATTCTACGGAATAGCCCAATGAATGCTTAACATAGAAAAGATTAAAATAAAATGAAAAAAATACAATATTTTTATTTTTCAGGAACCACAGTGAATCTACGCGAAAAGAAAGCAAAAATATATCACTAGGTTAAGTTATTATAGATCAATAAAAGTTTATAGATTTAAGTTTTTTTTCCAAGCAAGTTAAACAAATCTATACGGTTTTCAACAAGTTAGTATGCCTAAAGGGATTAAAACTGTAAATAAACTTAAAAAATTTGCCTTCGAGGTAGTGATTAGCAAGGCAAGACTAAGACGAAGACCAAGACTTGCATGGTCTAGGTCTTGTTCTTATCAAACTAATGTACTATCTTGGTCTTGGTCTTGCAGCATGAGTCTTGCAAGTCTTGCCTTTAGACAAGGCGTAAAATAAAAAAAAAAAAATATACGAGACAAAACAATAAAATAATCTCAGACTGTTTCGAATTTGATTTCCGTTTGTTTCACTCTTACCATTGGGTAACTAAAAATTTGAAATTTTCGAAAACATGAAAATCTAACAATCGAACATTTACGACACCAATTACATATCTACTATACTCTATTTCGAAATGATGCGAAGTAATAAATCATTTTCTGATGGCTGATACATAGGCGTACATAATTACGTACATATACGTACATATTTTAAACGTATACCTGTCCTAATACTCGGACTTTCCCAGCATTATATTTATCACACTTAGGTTTTTTTATTACTATTTTAAACATTCAAATTTGACGATTTTTTGTATGCATACCCTAAAGTTTAAGCAATTGTAATTTTTCAGTTATATTTGTTCTTCCGAAGAAGACACAGTGTGTTTGTTTCATTTCATAGTTTGAATTAAAATGGCTAATTCAGTTTTCTCTCCAGTGAAACGAGCGAGCAAATGTCCATTTTCTGTTAACGAAAAGAATATTATTCTTAATGTATATGACGCCCTCAAACATTAAAATCCTCTGTATAGCGTTGATACTGTGGTGGAAATGTGTTCGCAAATGACGGGTGTTTCAAAAACGTCGATATATAAATTAAGGTGTGAACGAAAAAGTGGAGCTGTAAAACCACCTATACCATCTTCAGGAAGAAAGACGGTGCCTATCGATGAAGACTACAAACTTATAATTAGAAGAACAGTACATTCCTTTTATTTTAATAAAGAAATACCAACCATCGACAAAATTTTAGGAGCCTTGAAGCAAGACCAAAATATGTCTCCAACGATAAGCAGGAAGAAATTGTGGACAACTTTAAAACAAATGAATTTCAGCTGGGAAAAACAAAGCAGAAAATCGCTCCTAATCGAAAAAGATGAAATTATTTGCTGGAGGAGACATTACTTAAGACAGATAAAGCAGTTTCGAAGTGACAATAGAAAGATTTATTATCTGGACGAAACATGGCTTAATGAAGGATATACGGTTGGGAAGATTTGGCAAGACAAAAATATTTCAAGTTTTCGTCAAGCATTCTTAGAAGGCTGGTCCACCGGACTAAAACCACCATCTGGGAAAGGAAAGCGACTGATTATTACACACCTTGGAAGTGGTTTTGTTGAGGGCGGTTTGTTAATGTTTGAGTCAAATCATTCTGGCGATTACCATGAAGACATGAATGGCGATGTGTTCGAAGAATATTTTGAACAAATGTTAGATCTCATTCCACCTAATTCTGTGATAGTGATGGACAATGCGAGTTATCATTCCATAAAAGTTGACAGAATACCAACTAATTCATGGAGAAAAGCGGATATTATTCAGTGGTTTAGACAGAATAACATACCATTTGATGAAAGTATGGTGAAAAAGGAACTGTTGTCCATAGTGTCCTCAAATAAAGCTCGTTTCACCGAGTATGTAGTTGACAAAATTGCACAGAAACGAAATATTACTATTCTTCGTCTGCCTCCGTATCATTGCGAATTAAATCCCATTGAACTTGTTTGGGCCCAAGTAAAAAGTTATGTAGCACGAAGAAACACGACGTTTAAAATGATAGATGTTAAAATTATCTTTGAGGAATATTTAAAAAATTTCTATTCTGAAAAATGGCGTAAGTGTATTGAGCATGTTATAAAAGAAGAAGAAAAAATGTGGAAACTAGACCATTTAATTGACCTAATTGTAGAGCCTTTAATTATATCCTTGGAACATGACGAAGATTCGACGGATTTTTCTGACGACGAAAATGATATACCATAGTTCTCTACATAACTGTTTACACAAAATCGCAATTCTTATACCTTATTATATAAATATTATATGTGATAAAATGTTATAGTAATACTAACTGTTTTTGAATATACATAAATAAGTGAATAAATAAAAGTACTTAGGTAAAACAGGTATTTTAAATTAAATACCCAAACGTACGCTACTGCAGGTAGAAAATGGCCCCTTTGCTAATAAAGCCTATTGTTTGCAGCGGGATTGCCATACAAAACAGGGTGGAATGGTTAAAATATAATACAGCAGGCTATAACAGCTGTGGCTAAATATTTAGAAATCACAAAAATTTATTTGACCACTCTGTTAGCGTTTTGCATTTATAAGTGGGTTTTATTACTCCGCACCATTTCGAAATAGAGTATAATTAAAAATCGAAATGATTGTTGACGGGTACGTAATATAAAATATAGGATCCGCACCACCGCCAAAGCAAAAAAGCGAGCGATTTGCGGCATCCGACAAATAATTTTCGGCGTATTTTATTTTTATTGAACAAAGCAGCAAATGATTTACAATTTACAGGCAACCTTGCCTATTAAATTTAATGTAATATGCAAATAATTTAAATTTAAAAAAGTAATAGAAGAATAAAATATTGTTACGAACAATCCCTTGATATTGTCATACAGTGTGGAATTTGAAAGAGTCTGGCAATACTCTTGGAACTAGTAAAAGGCTTGGTCTTGCAGGACATGGTATTGTTGTTGACCTTCTTCTTGCATACACAGTGTTGGTCTTGCTAACCAAAAGACTGTCGCGGTCTTGGTCTTGCTTTTTTTGCAAGACCAGACCAAGACCAGTCTCGTTCAGGAAGTTACAAAATTAGACGAAAATCAGTTCTCTAACGTAATTAAATAATCCCATTATTATTTTAATTTCGGAATTCCCGGGATTATCAAATACCTCAAAATTATACGGGATCCCGGAATTCTATCCCCTAGAGTGGTGATGCTTTGTTTTAATTACCAATGTTGTAGGGATAGATGCGGAGGGTCGTTGTTAACACAACAATGCCATAAGATAACTTAAGTTATTTGCGTTATTATTTTTGCCCCGGGATGTTAGATATTAATTTAGACCTAGTTGTCTAAGTGAGGAGTGGATAAACATTTTCATAGAAATGGACTTGTAAAATATTATAATTATTATATTTCGTAAGATATAACAGTTAGCTAAATTATTTATGGTAGTTTTAAAGAAACTTTATGTGACATAATTATGAACGTAACTCGTTATGTTCTATATAGCACTGATTAACATTGATGTTTCAATTATATACATATTTAAAGGCAGCCATACACTGCATATTTAAAACATGATGTCTTTTGTCTGAACAGGCACCAGAAGATGATATCAATATCATATCATCGATGTTTATGGTATTTGTTCGAAAAATTCCGTATATTCGAATTTTCAAAATAGCGTTTAATAATAATCAATAATGTGTTTCTCCGACGGATATGTTCGGTTAGTCTCTAAATAGCAGAGGATGGTCAAGGCTTGTTTTGTTGTAGTACATTTAACGATGTATAAACGGTGTTGCTTCATATCTGCCTACCCTGTGCAAATTATGTAGCATTATGATAATAAACCATGTTTTTAAGTATATTGTGTTTTCTGTTACGGCAACAATTTATGAAGCATTTCAGTAATCTAATCCGAAGATTGGAAAGGTACAGTGCAATTTGTTATTGGATGAAAAAACTGGGAGTGTTTTCAAAAAAATTTAAGAATAAGGTTCTATGTAGGAAAATTAATAATATTAAATAATATTCACGTTTTGTGAAAGGCTTTCGCGGACATCGTCTAATATAACTGTGGTTTTCGGGTTGTTAGGCCGTCGACGGTTTTCTTTTTCTCTTGACGTTTCGCCAACACGAGCGTTTGGCATCTTCAGAAGTTGTATTCGGTTGTACTGCTTGCCAACTGCTGGAGCTCTGCGGGGTCTCAGCTCATATTTATGGTTAGCGGTGGTGGGCTGGGCTTCATCTGATTGGTCAACCGTGGCGGACGGTGTTGTGGTTCCCACTTTATTTACTGCTTCCTCTCTGTTGCTAAAGTTGTTTGCATGCTTATGGATTTCAATGGCTTCCCTGTAGAGTCGGTTGTCTCGCGTGTCAAATATTGTACAACCGACAAAAACCGACAAAAACTAATCCAACGCATGAAAAGCAACTATATTTATATTACAGTTGCAACTACATTTATATTACAGTTGCCTGATGCGAAATGATCTAGCCTAGATCCTTTCGCGTCTGCAGTTTACGTATAAGCAGCCCGCAGCCTGCCTTCAAGAAACTTTTTAAAACATTTTATCGTTGATTGAAGCGCTCTTCAATCAACGATTTTATTTAGTTTTTAATATTACTTTGTTGAAGTTTTCACTCCTGTCGTTTTAAGCACGCACCGTTTCTTTTTTAATCTTAATTCTACTGTTGCATGGTTATAAGTTCTTTCCTTCATTTGAAAAATAAAAACTTTCCTCGTCAAAGGAGTTTTTATTTGCACAGTTCTTGGGGATTTATTTATAACAGCTTATTTTGGGGTAGTTTTTTAGAGATATGCGTAAAATATTTTACTCACGAAAATTTAGTAAAATCCACAAGTTTCTATGATAAACAAAAAATGGAAGCCGTGAGCGAAGTTTTAGCAAACTAAAACTTATTAAAAATTATTTGCGATCCTCTATGAGCCAGGAACGTTTATCGGGTCTAGCAATCTTGGCGATAGAAAATCGAATTGCACATGAGATTGATTATGACAAGGCTATACATTTGTTTGCAGAACAAAAGGCTCGAAGAATAAAATAATAATTTTAATGTACAACCCAATAATATAATTGATTTTTGTTTTTAATCTTACGTTTTATTTCAGACCCTATCCTGTGCTATCCTAATTAAAATATATCGCCTACACGTCCATGTATTTGTACAAAAATAGGCTTAACACAGAAACTGCAGCGCTAGGCCGGTTGTTGTGGCTTTTTTTTGGAGGCCTATGTCCATCAGTGGGCGTCTGGTGGCTGAAATGATGATGATAAAGGTAAAAATATAAGCGGCCGGGGACGACATTTTGCAGTTTTTGCCCCGGATCTTGAATTTCTTCGTTTGAGGTAGAGTTGTTCCTTGCCAAGCACACAGATTTTATGTTTTCCAAGAGAATGGTACCTATTGGAAATGACCCTTGGCTAGAATCCCCGAGCAAAGAAGAAAGTGGCCAGTAACAGAATAAAATTTCACCTTAATACCACGAGAACCAGCTTATTTTAATGTTTCTATCGTCGTACAAATAACAAATATGAATTATTATAAATTTTCTCTTAAAATATAATTCACCTGGTTGACAGTTTTTACAGTGCAAATCAAACATCAAGAAGTTAAGCTTAGATGCCGATAGTGCGAAAACACTGAATATGCATAAAATTCAAATATTTCCCATTAAAATAGTAAAAGTTTTCTTTCGGTCAACATTTTCTCTTTGCTAATCTAACCTTCTGATCAAACTTTCAAATAAAAACGATATTCATTGATCATACCTCATGCGTCTCCAATGGATATATAATCTAATCCTAGCGCATTTTATAGTGTATGTTCTCCTTTACTTACCATAAGGAAGGAGAAAACATTATAGGGTCATAATTTCAGGCCGATTCCAGTATCGAATGACGTGCCTTTACGTAATCTTTATTTACTTTCCTTCCATTTACACCTTTTGGATCGTATCCAGAATCCAGAAAGTTAAAAATAGTAAATGGAATATCAGAAATACTCTAGCTTAGTTTCAATGACGGCTTCTCGACTTCTTTATAATCGATAATTCCAATTATTCGGCTTTTCACTACTGGTTACTTTAAAATTAATTAAACTAAAATGGATTGTTTTAATTAACATTGATTGTTAAAATGCATCAGCAGATATTGCGGTGACTGACTAGTAAAAAATGGTGTTGTATAGAATGTTCCAGTCGAGGGTAACCGATTTTAACCGCTAATACTTTGTAATCTAAAGTGGCTAGAAGGATGCGGTCTTGATCATTCGTCCTGTTCTTAGTAGTTTCAGGAGTCGTTCAGGTTATTTTTTCTGTTTAAAGTTTCATTACATTGAAGGTGTTGTTCATTGCACCATGAACCAAAAAAGATTAATTCTTAACGTTTCGGAAAGTCGCTTCATAGCTAAGGAACATAGCTTTTGAAAGCATTTTATTGTTGTAACCTACTCCTGTATCAAAAATACGGATGTTTATATTTAATTGGGCTAGATCTAAACTATCGACAACAAATTTGATTGTTTATTTACCTTATCATATTTTCAGTTGCATTAGGATTTGTGCCACATTGATAAAATATATTTTCATAATACCTCTCTGAAAACTATCATTTTCGACGTCTCTGTAGAGCAAAGAAAGTAAGTCTTTTCGGTCTGGGCACGGGAAAAATTTTCCCGGTCTCTAATTAGGGAGCGGGAAAAGTTTTCCCGCTCCCTGATTTTAAATGCAAAATTTGCAGTTATTTAGTCACAGAATAAGCATAAAGTATAATAAATTGGGTTAAAATTATACAACGATGTAGTCTACAAGATTAATCTAGTATATTTTAGCGTCAATAGTCTAATTTTAAGTAAAATTATTTTATTTATTCTGTCATTACTTGTCACAAATACTTCAAAATTAGCTGCCTATTCAATTACAACAAAGCATAAAAACACATTTCCATAGCAACGCTTGATGAATATTAGATAAATACCTGTCTTGCTTGTCTTGCAAGTTTGACGTTTGCTTTCATTTGAATACAAAATGTATTATGGCATGATTTTGGATACGTAAAATTATAATAATTTTATGTTTATGTCTTGATTTCAGGGAGATATTATGAAAAATATCGTTCATTACACGTCCAGAAACAGCTTTTCCTGTGCTTGCACGACTTCCGGTGTTCGGCTACGCCTCACACCAGAAACTATCGTGCGCGCACCGGAAAAGCCTAGTTTCCGGACTGGTAATGAAGTATACTATTACATACAGTCTTTTTAACTTTTTAATAAAATTAATCGATGAAAAAAACTTTTTGATGTCGCTTTAATATTAACGAAAATATGAATGTTTAAAATTAACTTAATTTTTTACCTATTCTGTTTTTTGAGGACTGTATCTCATTTCAATCTTTAAAAGCGAAAATTGATATTTTATACAGTTCAAAAACACGCACCCAAACGGTTTTTGGCTTGCAGTTTTTGCATCTACTTTCTTTAATTTCTGGGAGTAATTAACGCAAAATTTGTTTTTGATACGGCTTCGAATAAAAGCTAAATCATCCTGCATCTACAAAAATGAAACTGAACTTCTCTAATGTGGAAAATGTCATAGCTACCATTACACGTTTTGAAAAGTGGATTCTCTCGATTAAAACTCTTTTCAAGGGGATTTCTCTTTTCATATTATTCCTGATAACTTTTTGAGGTGTAGAACGATGCAAACTCGGTCTTTTCGCTATTTTTCTATTACTGACAGGTTTTCCAAGTCAGACATTTTCTATGACAATAATACTAGGGATAATTAGTAGGTACACTGCTTTTAGATGTTTCAAAATAATTTAATGAGATATTTTTCTCTACATATGTTTCGGCTTGATGAGGCCTTTATCAAGAGTAGTGGAATACTAAAATCTAAATTGTTGTACCCTACTAAACCGCCTGACGGTATTTTGTTTTTATTGCACCGTCAATTACCCAGGTGTTTAAAGAGCAGGTCAGTTGGTCGTTCGTATTTAAAACGTCTGTTTTTTGTGACTTTTGGATTTCTAGGTACTCCAAAAGGTTCAACCTTTTGCTTTTTGTTTCGGTGTGTAAAAGTTTGACATTATTCGTTCCTGCCTAGGCAGGAACGTCAAACTGGTGAGAGCAGTTTGTTTACGGGGAGTGACGCCCCCGCCATTCCGAGTTGCCAAGGGATATGGCCCATCAAATCCCATTGTCCTCCCCCAGGCTGGATAACACCGAAGTACAAAGTCTGGAGCCGATCAATGACAGTTTGTGACAAGAGGGGCTGCATTGTATTAGCTGGCAGGAACGTCAAACTGGTGAGAGCAGTTTGATTACGGGGAGTGACGCCCCCGCCATTCCGAGTTGCCATGGGATATGGCCCATCAAATCCCATCTTCCTCCCCCAGGCTGGAGAACACCGAAGTACAAAGTCTGAAGCTGATCAATGACAGTTTGTGACAGGAGGGGCTGCATTGTATTAGCTGGCAGGAACGTCAAACTGGTGAGAGCAGTTTGATTACGGGGAGTGATGCCCCCGCCATTCCGAGTTGCCATGGTATATGGCCCATCAAATCCCATCGTCCTCCCCCAGGCTGGAGAACACCGAAGTACAAAGTTTGGAGCCGATCAGTGATAGTTTGTGACAAGAGGGGCTGCATTGTATTAGCAGACAGGAACGTCAAACTGGTGAGAGCAGTTTGATTACGGGGAGTGACGCCCCCGCCATTCCAAGTTGCCACGGGATGTGGTCCATCAAATCCCATTGTCCTCCTCCAGGCTGGAGAACACTAGAGTACAAAGTCTGGAGCTGATCACTGGGGAGTGATCCAACAAACCCAATTTTTACGCCTGTCAGACTAGGGATCACCAGAGCAATGAGTCTGAGGCCGATGCTTCCAGTGGAAGCGGCCCCAGGTGGTAGATGCATACGCCTACTCGCATCGTCCGGTGAAAGACCACCCCACCAGAACTGGGAGGCGCTAAGTGGTTTTCCCAAATCACGTTCCGCTTCCGCGCTGGTGTTCCCGGCTTCCACATTAGGAATATATGGACATGATGAGGATCAAAATATGCCGGAAGTAAACTCCCCGGCCATTCGGATCTCCGGGCGCTGGGTGGCTCTGAGAACCCTTTATTCCGCATTTCACAGATAGCAAAGATATGGAACCAATTTAGAATAGATTTCTGCAACATAAGAGGCCTAAATACAAACATAAATTCGGTACACCAACATCTACAGGCAAATAGACCACACATACTAGCCCTTACAGAAACACAAGTGTTCTACAACAACAACAGTGAACTACCCCTATCCTGGTTACGACTTACATACCCGATTTAGACATAAGTTCGGAATATGCCTTTTTGTACGAAGCGACCTTTCATGTCACCGCGAGGAAACACTCGAACCGAACAACCTTGACGTCATGTGGCTCAAGTTCACCGCCAAGGGATTAACCAAGTTTATAAGTTTTCTCTATCGCCCTCCGAGCGATAGAGCCTACCAAAGCTTTTTCTCAACACTAGCTACCACTTTTGACTCAATACAGGTCGATCACCCCAGTTCAGAAATAATCGTTCTGGGAGACTTCAATGCCCAAAACACACACTGGCTCAAACATCACAACAAGACCTACAACGAAGGTAGAAAAGCTGAAGCATTTGCCATCAGCTGCGGGCTTACTCAACTTGTAGATGAACCAACTCTAATCTCAGAGAGGGGCGAATTCGCCGCCCTCCTGGATCTTTTTCTAACCACCAATCCTGACCAGTACAAAATTACAGTTGGTCCGCCATTAGGTACTTCCGACCACAAACTTATTACAACGGTGTGTGAATTGCCACTCATACAGAAGGACCCACCATTGCCTCGCAAAATCTGGCATTACAATTCTGCAAACTGGGACGATCTAAGGGAGTTCTACCTAGATTTTCCTTGGCTCGACGTCTGCTTTGGCACTGACGACCCGTCAGTCTGCTGCGAAGAGATCACGCAAGTAATCGCCACAGGAATGGAAGCATATATCCCAAATTCCATCAAGTTACCATCAAAAGGAAAGCCCTGGTTCGACAGAAGATGCGAAAGAGCTGTAGGTAGGAAACAGCAAGCCTACAAGTACTGGCAGCAAAATCAGACCGCTGAAAATCGCAATTATTTTGTCGAAGCGAAAAACGAATGCAAACGTGTGATCGACGAAACTAAGGACAAACACAATCAAAGGATCAGGAATAAACTTTTGCAATGTCCCAGTGGTTCCAGGAATTTCTGGTCGGTAGCAAAGGCAGTAAGTAACAACTTTATGAAAACGTCTCTCCCACCTTTGACGGACGAACGTGGCATCACGGCGACTACAGCCATGGAAAAAGCAAACATGCTCGCTAAAATGTTTTCATCGCACTCTACCTTAGACGTCCCCCAAGGCAAGACTCTCTCCACCATATCGAACATCAACACTACCATGGCAGAAGTCAAGTTTCATCACCATGATATTCGCAGAATCCTTAAAGAACTAGATACGCAAAAGGCATCAGAACCGGACGGAATACCTGCCATCGTGCTAAAGAACTACGCCAACGAACTAACACCCGTTTTTTCCAGGCTTTTTTCTCTTTCTTACGGAAAAGGGACTAACCCAAACTAACCTGTCCTCTTGGAAAATCGGTCGAGTGCAACCTGTTCCAAAAAAAAGGCAAGAAATCCACGCCCTCAAACTATCGCCCAATTGTCTTGCTTCCAATAATCTCCAGTCATGGAACGTGTAGTCAACCAGCAACTACTCAAGTACCTCGAGAACAACAGAATAATCAGCGATAATCAATACGGCTTTCGCAAAGAGAGATCGACAGGAGATATGTTGGCCTATGTCACTCATATATGGAGTAGGGCAATTGAAAGCTACGGAGAGTCTCGAGCGATTGCGTTGGATATTTCAAAGGCATTCGACAGAGTTTGGCATGACGGACTGCTCAACAAACTGCCGTCCTTCGGACTGCCAACCTCTCTCTGCAGCTGGCTGGCCAGTCGATGGACACATCTCGGACACATTCACCACAACGCGGGCATGCCTCAGGGCGCAATACTTTCACCAACTCTGTTCCTCATCTATATTAATGACCTGCTGATCGAAACGAATAATCCTGTTTACAGTTTTGCAGATGACAGTACCCTTGTCTCCCACTTTAGATCAGAAAAACCCTTACCAGCGACTGAAACTTACCACCGCAGATAGGAGCAGATTACAGCTATTAATCAAGACCTGGAGAAAGTTCAAACTTGGGGCGACCGAAATTTGGGCCAGTTCAATGCAGCAAAGACCCAATGCCCAATGGCAGGATCGACCATTCCTTCATCCTCGTCAATCGGACTGCTGGGTGTCTCGGTCAACAGCAATATGTCATGGCATGACCATGTTGCTAACATCGCAAAATCAGCCTCCCAGAAGCTTGGTGCGCTATTTCGCAAGAAAAAACTCTATACACCGCAGCAGTTGCTCTTGCTGTACAAAGCGCAAATAAGACCGTGCTTAAAATATTGCTGACATATCTGGGGTGCCGCACCAAAGCACATCCTAAAGCTGCTGGATTGCATTCAGAAGAGAGCTGTGCGTCTCGTCGGCGACCCGGAGTTGACCCGGAATCTGGATAGTCTGGAACACCGCAGGCATGTGGCCGAGATGTCTCTGTTTTACAGATACTTTCACGGCAGATGTTCCCAGGATTTGGCCCGCTTCATCTCGCCCCTGGCAACTCCTGTCAGACAGTCACGACAGACGGCAGGAGCGCACCAGTTCGTCGTACAACTAGAAACACCTAGAACATCGCTTTATAAGAACTCCTTTGTCTGGCGCACTGCATCACTGTGGAACTCACTTCCAGGACATCTGTTTCCCACTAATTACAACCTACAAGAACCGTGTCAATCAACATCTTCGCACCCACACCGCTCGTCGAGCGCCATAAGATCTCCCTTTAGTGTGTGTGCCACTGCCATAAAAAAAAATCTATAAAATGGTTATTTTTTATACAATGTTTTGCTAAGCCAGAGTTTTTAATATTATGTAAAATTGATTTTTTGTGTTCTTTAATCCTAATATTTAAGTTTCGACCAGTTTGTCCTACGTATACAGCTTTACAGTTCACACAATTTATTTTGTAGACACCAGATTTAGATTGTTTGTCAATTTTGTCTTTATTGTTTATTAGTCTTCTTCCTAGATTATTCTTATTAACCTGAATTGTTTTACAACCTACATAATTGACAGTGCAATAGAAACAAAATACCGTCAGGCGGTTTAGTAGGGTATAACAATTTAGATTTTAGTATTCAACTACTCTTGATAAAGGTCTCATCAAGCCGAAAGATATGTAGAGAAAAATATCTCATTAAATTATTTTGAAACATCTAAAAGCAGTGTACTCCCTAGTATTATTTTTCAACGATGTTCACAAGGATACTACCGCAGAAACTATTCATTGTATTTTCTATGATATTTCTTACTCTAGTAATATTTTCTTCGTTCTTTAGGTTCGCTTCCTTCCTCTTCCAACTTTTATTTTTCTATCCATTTATTTTCATAAGATGTCTTTGAAACTTGCTGATTGTGCCAACGGAACGTACAATTTTTTTCTGAGAATGTCTTGATAATGTTTCTTGCTCTTATTTTATATTTTTATTTTATGATAACTATATCGTCTTGGCTTAAAACTGCCACTATGTATTGACTTATTTAAATTAGGGGAATACAAACGTGATTGAAACTTAGTGGAAAACTAATATTTCCTGAATTTCAAAACGTTCTACAATTTTGCTCACAGAAGTATTTCCTACAGTTTAGCAGCCGAAATAGTATATCAAGTATCAAGAACAGTAAGGACAGTTTACCGATCGACGACAATGCGAAGTCGCCAATATTGGAGGAGATCGGTAAACTCCTTACTGTTCGAGATGCTTATACTATTTTTTGTACGCCCATTATGAACACAAAGACATTGACTAAGCAAATATCTTGAAAATGGTAAAAATTGTGTTTTGGATTATTATTTCTGCCCTGTAGATCCACTAAACCTTAAGTGGGTTCTGTTGTTACTATGGATATGATTATATATATTTTACTTACCGTCGCGTTTTTGCTTAGTAACCAGTAAACTTAACCTACCGGTCTAAAACCAAGCACGGTAAACAATCCAAAATATCATGGGCGTACAAAAAACTTTATTAGCTCAATTTTAGGTAAAACCGATTTATTCTGCATCGAGCTTATCGTTTTAGAAAAAGCCCTGTAAATCTAGTTATGTCTAAAACGTTTTAATCAGAATTGGACATCTCAGTTCGAACATAGTCGACTTATCAGTTTCCCAAAAATAAAATAAACCCGTGAGGAGGGAAAAAGTTATTGGTGTCTAAAAAGTGTAGGTTCCTAAGTTTGACCCACAGTGCATATTTTTAAGCTTATTAGAACTGGAATAAATATTAGATTTTAAAACTGTTCAAACAAATGTTCGTTCAAGTTTGATATTATATGAATATGAAATCTTGTTCTAGTTAATAATATTTTTTTTGCGAGACAATCGTAATCTCGTCATTTATTCTGATCCAATTTTGGTATGATCGTAATCCGTTAACTTCATCATGTTCCCATTTCAAACCTGATCTATTATTCATAATATTTCTTGCCTTTGTTGGCCCCGCTTAATGGCATGATTATCTTACAATATTTAATGTTTTTCGACTGTCTAAAAGTCGATGTAAATTCCTTGTATTTGCTATAGGATGGAATAATAATAAACAATATTTTATTTCAGAATGGCACGCCATTGTGGGAGGATCTGGTTGCGAAAGCCTCCAAGCTCCATTCGTCATTAAAGTAAGTTAAAAATAACGTTGTTTAGCAATTAGAATAATAATTAATGTTACCTGGGGTATACGAAAAGTTTGCGTTAATAAGTTCTAGATCATGATGTATTCACCGCAATTGATCTTAAAATGTCAGCTTTGATGGAAAAAATTACCCTAGCTCAATAGCTAGATAACAACGTTCAAAGCCATAATATAGACTTAGTTTTTGTTTGCTTAAGTATACGATGCTTTTCTGAAAAATCTAAAATGGCTTTATGCTATGCTTAATCTACTCCTGACGGTCTTGGCACATGACATCAAGTAAGGCAGCTTTTACTAACCGCCTATTAAAAGCAGGAGCAGAAAGAATACTAACTGTACGAGAAATCTATGCCACATGTTTCCAATATGTCCGGAAAGTGTTAAATTAGTAAAATTAATATTTGCAAAAAGCATCTCTAATATAGGATATAACTGGTTAACTGCTAAAACTGAGAGTTCATGGAGTTCATAAGTACACCTATAACAGAGCCCATGAGTCTCGAAATCTCAACAGAAAAGATCTAGGGAAAGGGTCATTGCAAACCTTATCGCCATACTTTTGCGAATACATAGGGATGATTGGTGATGTAAGAAATGTCTGAATATTCAATTATGTTTTAATTATTTGTTGGCGAATGCTATAATTGCTTGCCTCTTTTGTTTATAAGATATAAAAAAAAAATTTTATTGGCAAAGTTTTGAACATGTCAAAGGATTGAACGGTCTGATGGAACACACTATGGAAAACTTTTCATTTTTTAGCAAGAGTCTCGAAATTTCTACAGGAAAATAGTTGTAATTATTATGTGCCTAAATGCTATATTATTGGCTTCGTCCACTAATACAACTAAAACTAATCAACCGATTATTGCTCACATTTTTGTTTTAGATAATACTGGATAGTTTTCATCAGGTGATTACTTGATGGCGGCTATTTGAAAGACTGCACCTTAGGTTATTATTCGAGTAATCCCGGGCTACTAAAAACCTGGTGACCAATTGAATTTGTATACGCTGTATAGTCGGGTCTCCGTAAAAAACAACTACTATTGTAGTAAGTTAATCGTAAGCGTCGGGTAGTCTGACCGCTGAGTTTTAGTTGCATCCCTGGACGAAACGACATAATTTCCACATGCAAATATTGATAAAGTCGCTGGTGAAGAGCTTTTTTAGCGAATGAAAAACGTATGCCAAATGGACTATGTTAAACCACTGTCGTTTTTGATAAACGTAATAGCGTTTTAAGATATCCCAAGATATTAGTAGAATAAGTAGTGGATAGACGCGATGACAAACGTACAGCTTATTAAAGTATATCTGTAACAAAAACTCTACCGTTTTGCTAAAAGAGAAATACTGCAACGAAAGTTATATTATACAGGACGGCTCTAAGTATGTTCTGATATTTATAGAGGTGATTCCTTGAATCCTGAATGAACTCTCAGCCTCGGCAGCCAATCTACTTTGCCGCCTAATTAAACAAGTATGTCTATTGATGCCCCTGAGGCGCTGTCAGCGCTGTCGCTGGCTTATCCAATCAAATAACGAGTTTTAAAATTCAATGGACGATTCTGTGATGTTATACCTATGTCACATGTCAACAATATTTTCGATAAGTAAATAAAATTGAAGTTCTATTTGTTGCTGCTTTGTTTTCTACTTATTCCAGAAGAAGACAATATTTGCCTAAAAATAGGTAGGTATCAGTAACAGAAGGGGTGGCCCCTAGCGGTCCTTGAACTTAGGCCACCAATAAGGGCCCGTTGTGCCCCCGGTCCCCATTAGAGAACTTCCAGGATGCCGATCTTCCTTAAGAAAGCCCGCATCTCCTTAAGACTAACACGACGCACTGAATCTGACTCGATCGGCGTCGCGCCACGGATTCTGAGTCTTGTCCACGCGAAGTAGATGGTATGGGGTCTCATCGTCCTCCATGCACCATCTACACTCCCCCTCTTCTGAAATTCCCAGCAGAGTCAGGTGCCGCCTTAGCATATAGTGCCCTATGTAGAATCCTACCAGGGCCCTGCACTCCTTCCTAGGT
Organism: Pissodes strobi; assembly: GCA_016904865.1. Taxonomy (NCBI): domain Eukaryota; kingdom Metazoa; phylum Arthropoda; class Insecta; order Coleoptera; family Curculionidae; genus Pissodes; species Pissodes strobi. The sequence continues at coordinate 297,158 of MU182374.1, read as the reverse complement.
AGGCACAACAAACCCCTTGCGAAACTCTTCGCGGGCCCATGTATCATGAGCCTCGTCTGTCTCATCCCCGGAACCGACCGCTATACCTTCTTCGACCCTACCCTCCGTCCAGACCTCCAAAGCTCTTTCACGAACACTGGGCGATCCCCACACAGGGATCAGGCTCTAAGTATCCGCGTACGGAGCCTTCTCTGGCTAAGGCGTCATCGGTCTCGTTTCCCGGTACACCCGAGTGTTCTGGTACCCAGACCAGCGTAACCTTTTTAAGCTTTGCAAGTTCAGTCATCCAGCTGCTACACTCCCTCACCAACAAGGAGCGCGTGCGGACCGACTTCAGCGCCATGAGTGCGGCCTTGCTGCCGGAGTAGAAGAAAATCCTTCTGCCACCGACATTGAGCCTTAGCAACTCCCAGACCCCCATCATGATCGCAAAAATTTCCGCTTGGAAAACTGTAGTGTGCACCCAGTGGGGCGGATAATTCTCGCCCTAGGGCCTTACAGTACGCTCCAGGTCCGGACAGTGTTTCCATTCTGGACCCTTCTGTGAACGGGACTAGCCCATTCCATGATCCCGTCCTTCTGTCCATCCAATCCTCCTTCGTAGGGAAGAGGAAGTTTAGCCCCTCGTGTAAGCCTATCTCAGGGACCATCGCGTCACCCGGCATACCCAGAATGGTTAGGTCCCCAGACAAGCCCCGCCATAGACCGCAATGGCCATGGCAGCAGCCATTGTCCCTCCACATCAGCCAATCTCATGGCCGCCCTAGCCGCCTCGTCCAGTCCACCGACGGAGGCAACCCCACAAGCGCCTCGAGGGCCCTTGTGGGCGCCGCCCTCATGTCCCCGGTGATGCAGAGGCATGCAAGTCGCTGTAATTTTTAGTCCGGACCCGGACGCCGTTTTCATGGATCCTGACCACCAAACGACCGCTCCGTGCGTGAACATCGGAGCAATCATCGTCCTAGAGATCCACAACATAATTTTCGGCCCAAGTCCCGAGGTCCCCCCAGCGTCCTACGGCAAGCCCACAGATCACTGAGCGCCGCCGTACAGTGGATCGAGTATATGGCAGCGGTTGAACATTTCATTTTAATTTTATATTTTTAAGAATACTTTGTTAAGAATTATTTTATTCGCTTAAAATTATTAAAAATACTATAAGTATTAATTTAAAGTAAACTCTAATTGTTTTTTTTAGATTTACTGGTTTGTAAAGGATTTTATTAAACTTAACTTTTATATCTAATTATTATACAGGGTGTTCCTAAATATCATGTTCATACAGAAGGGGGTAATTCTTTGGCTAATTTCATGACTAAAAGTTTATATAAACGTAGGTCCGTAAACGCTTCGTTACTGATCTACAGGGAGTTGAAATTTAAAGATTTTTTTGTTATTTCTTTATAGCTCCTCCAGTTTTTAAGATATTTAGGCCAAATTTGGAATATAGGTTACACTGTAGGTCGTATATCATTGGGTATGTCAAATGGTTGTGAGAATCTACAGGGTGTTATTTTTTCAGAGAACGTGCTCCCTTTTCTCCTCCTGAATTTTTTTGCCGTGAGCCACTGGTAGATTCTAAAATGCAAAATGAACTTTCTGTTTTGTTAAGAAAATTTTTGGTCTCTTGTAGTTTTTTCATATCTGCCACCGTTATCGAGAAAAAAAACACGTGTGCACTATGTGAACATATCTGAAGTGAATCTTCTTAAACTTAAACGCCCTAGCCTTATATATATCGTAACGGATTTGGTTAAAAAGTAGATTTTTTAAATATACCACTCAATGAACAAAACGGGAAGGCCTAAATGAAAATAAAATTCTTCATAAAAGTTTCGCTTATGTCTTGACAAGGTAATAGAGCAAATCCCATATTTTGTGCTTGTAAACTAACAAAGATATCACAATAAAATATCGTAACGGATTTTTGGTTCCGCTGCCAGCGCCGGCCTCTCGTCATGTGTCGCGACCTTCAAATTTTACTCCCAGCGCGCGTTAAGAAGTTTCACTGCAATAAAAAACGATTTTTGTAACGTTGTTTTGTTATGCTTATTATTTAGGTTTTTTTTAATGTAATAAATCATTGCTACAAAAACCGGGTTATTCACCTAACTTTCATATCCCTGAAAACAGGTTTTCAGCAAATATTTTTAAAAAGTAAGAAATAAAATATACATACATATACTTCAAAATTAAATAAATATTAATACCTAACCATTATTCTCATTTTCACATTTTGCCAAATGTCCACAGATTAACTAAGGCTCGTTCTACTGTGCGCCGCGGACTTGACCCGAATGTGTTTCTGAAAAGTCAGTTTGGAGTCCAACCAGACACTCAGATACTTGACGCATTTATTAGCCACAAGAGGGGTCCCTCCCAACGTGATGTTGGGAAAGGCCTCCAGCTTCCTTTTTTTTTGGTAAAGATGACCACCTCTACCTTGTTGGGATTCACCCTGAGTTCATTATTCCTACACCTCTGCGAAAACCTTGTCAGTGCTTCCTCCAGAAGCCTCTGCAATATTCCCACCTCAGTACCTTGTGCCATAATCACAACATCGTCTGCATAGGCCTGTACATCGACTCCATGCTCTGCTCTCAGGATGCATAGGATCTCATCCACCACCAGACACCACAGGTGTCCAGCCTAGCCTCGACCCTCCGCCCGGTGTGCATGGAGCGGATCCAGCTCATTATGACCGCACCCACCACCGTTCGCTCCACCGATCGGCAGATCGAAAGTAGTGTGTTAAAGAGAGTCTTCACGGAGGAGGTAATTACCTCATCCTCCGTGAGGGCTCTCTCGCATTGAATTACTGAGGAGTCTCTCTCATCATGAAATTAATATATTTCCCATCCTTGTCTACATATATGTTGACCTTGCGTTATATCGACTTTCAACCGACCCTGCCTTTTCCCCTTCCCTCTTAAATAAACATAACAAAACCAGCAGTTCTGTATGTATTTCTTCATTTCACAGTTTAGTTTTTTATGGAAGAACTCAAATTAAGAAATCTGGTACTCAAGAAAATCAATTCAGAAATAGTTAGTTCGGAAATAGTTAGCTCAAAAAAAGGGAAGTGCACTTGAAAGAGGAATGTCCTATTTGTTTCAATCCTTTGAAAAAGAAAACCTATGCACACCAAATTATTGTAAACACAAATTTTGTTTAGATTGCTTAACAGAATGGTTAAAAAGGGAGGATGCTTGTCCATTGTGTAGAAGTTATTGTGGTTACATTAATATAAAAAATTCACAGTCCTTCGCATAGATACAATCGGGGGGACATTGAAAATGATAAATAAAAACGCAAAAATGTTATTTATGTTGTAATTCAAATAGTTTTTAAAAATTGAGTTTAATAGCGTAAAATACAAACACGAGTGTTTATGATATATTTAATTAAAGAAATGGGTTCTTAACATTAATATTAAACATTATCATAATTTAAAAAAAATAAACAAGTGATGCGGATATGAAGAACTAAAAATTACCCTCCACTTGTAGATAGGAAAAGCTGTTAATATATAATTAGCCATAACGTTGCTGTAATATTTTCAACCTGTTCCGATTCGTTTTAGCCCGTTTTGGTGCTTTGGTTAGTGGTTCAATCAACTTTTGGTTAATTTCAAACAGTTCCAATTTATTTTAATCAAATGAACCGACTCCGTACGTTATAACCAATTTTTGTGTTTTTGGTTACTTTTGGTTAGTGACCAAAATTCGGTTCGTTTTGGTTAGTTTTAAATTATTTTAATTTTTGTAACCTATTCCGATACGTTTTAGCCAGTTTTGGTGCTTTTGGTTACTTTAGTTTAGATTAGTCATTCAATCAGCTTTCGGTTAGTTTTAGTTAGTTTTAATTTATTTTAGTCATTTGAACCGATTCTCATACGTTATAACCAATTTTATTATTTTTGGTTATTTTCGGTTAGTCGCCAAAAATTCGGTTAATTTAAGTTAGTATAAACTTATTTTAATATTTTTAATCTGTTTTGATATATTTTAGCCCTTTTTGGTGCTTTTGGTTACTTTTGGTTAATTTCTTAGCTTTAATTTATTTCAGTCATTTGAACTGGTTCTGATACGATGAGTTACTTTGGGTTAGTTTTACCTTACTTTAATTTTTTTCCCCAAGTTGTCAACATGGATTGACATTACTTTAAGGTATTATTGTTTTTTTTTATTTTGTTATAAAGCTGTTAAAGAAAAGTTTGTGAAATATAGTTAAAATAGTTGGATACACGACTTATGCGTACATACACACATACATCCACACACACACATACATACAAGTATTCATGTATACATACATACCCACACATATACGCACAACTATGATAT
>MU182374.1:265444-286962 GCA_016904865.1 Pissodes strobi | reverse complement strand
TAGCATATTTAACAGTTTTTTGCATAGGGTTTCAAATATAATCCACAACCTTACTTATAAGGTCGCAAAAAAGACCTTTACCAATTGACATTTGTTCCATAGCTTTATTATGTCTTTTTTGTTCTTCAAGTTTATTTTTTGCACTTTCAACCGGATTTATTGATGACGCAATTCCTGCAGCTCCCCCACTTAGTGCTCCTAATGTAGAGAGTCCTGCAAATATTAGAATTAGCGGTAACAAACCACCGAATTTTGGAATTGGAATAATTTTTTTAGTAGGTTGTTTTACCTTAACGTTTCCTCTTCTGATAGATGCTAGAGCATCTTGAGCCGCAATTCGTAAATTTTTGTATTTCCTTCCCAATATCCCCCTTTTCGCCCTTCGTAACGCCGACTGAAATGAGAGAGTCTTGGTAGTTCTTTTTCGTTTTTCCAATTTTATTCCTTTGCTCTTTTTATTCGTTTTCCTCTCTTTTGGATACCCAGACCTAACTTAGACGTAGTTTTCATAATGCCCGCTATTCCTAGTGCAGCCAATCTTTCGCCTAAAGAAGCGCCACATGATTTAAATGATCTAAACTAGGTATATCTATCAACATGAACGAGAAAATTGCAAAAGAACTAGTGAAAGCTCGTAAAGCCCTCAAGCGAAAATATGTGATCAGAATATTATGAGAGATTACTTCTGTTTCGGTAGACATAAAAATACTGATTGTTTTTATTTAAGCCAAACATATTCAGCTGTTCCTAAACAATTGATTAGAGATGATACCAATTTGTTAATAATATTTAAACAGGATGGTACAAATTTAAAACATATTTATGATGATCATGTAAATACCGATATGTCTTATCAACAATTCAAAGACTTATGTGGTATTTGTTGGCGGTCAGATTATGATTTTGTAGTTATTGATAAAGATTGCAACATGAAATCTGGTCGATATCGAAAGGGATTTGACAACTTTATTAAATTTAAAAAAATATATATAACCATCATTTCAATTAAGTTAATATTAGTTCATGATCTAAACTATATCTATAAACATGAGCGAGAAAATTGCAAAAGAACTAGTGAAAGCTCGTAAAGCCGTAAAACGAAAATATCAAGCTCTAAATCAGATATAGCAGAATCAAAAATTCGTCAAGAAAGAGGTAAAGCTCAACCTTTGCAGGAATTAATTGAAACTATAAACTCGGAACCATTAATAAGACGGGAAATATCTTAACCTCCGTTATTTTCGACTCTTCAACATTCTTTTTATCTATCAAACAACAGCAACCAACAAGAAGACAGACAAACATATATAAAAAATATCTCCCACTGATATACCATCATTTTTGCAAGATGAAGAAATATTTCAGGATAATGATGATAGTGATGATAATGATGATGATGTTTTTTTACCCAGCTCTAGTCGCAGATTAAGTTCCACAATGACATCTCAAGCAAGAGGACAGGACGTACTTCTAGTCCAAACGAGTCCACTATAATCGAACCAACTAACGAAGAAGTTAGATAAGACATCCTTGAATTAACTAGAACTCCTGCGTATAAGGAAGTCTTGAGACATTTCATCCGCTCGTAAGAACATTTGTTGATTTGGCAATTAAGGGTAGACGAGGAGTGGATAACACTCACGGCCTGGCTCATGACCTTGTAGCTGAAAAATGGAAAATTGGAGATAGTTTGATTGATTTTGATAAGGAAAATTTTGAAGTTAAAATTTTAACCTACAAAGGATCTCCTGGATTGTATGAGCTCGTTTTTTTCAAGATCCAAAGGGTTACACGTCAAACGATCTTGAAAATGATATGGATATTTTAAAAAGAACAAATGCTTATAGAAGAAATTACCGATCCGAAAAATCGTAACAATAATTAAACCATATTTAATTGAAAAGAAAATACTTAAACAACCGAGCAAATCCACTACATCCAGCATCTCAACCGTATCGAGTCTAAGCAGATTAAGACCACCTCAAACACGTCGGAGAACATCAAAAACGAGATCTACAAAGGGAGGAACGTTGTTAAATTTATCAGATAAAAAAAGTTGATTATGTCTATTATGATTATGTAAACGAACTAGTGGAGAAATAAAATTAGTTTCTTCACAAATGAGAGGTCATACGGGCCATCAAAATGAAATTATATCAATATTGGAAGAATTGCGAGAAGCAAAAATAATTGTATAAATGATAATTAATTGGAAAGAAACAATTATTATGTTATAGAACACGAAGTTAAAATGGCGATTGATAAATTCGGATCACACATACTTTTCAAAGACCAAAATAAATCATTAGAATATAGAAATGTTTCTTCTTCTTCTGAGATCTTAAATACTGTGGATATTAATAAAGTAAAATTGTATTATAACATTGTTTTACCTTTTATTGGAAAATGGGACTCCGTTAAAAATCGGTATGAATTACTTCAAGATGGTAGAACTACGTATGTTTTCCCATTCAAAGAGGGGTATATAGAGAAAGTTGAATATCCAAAAGAAGATGTTGCTCTTCATATAAATGGAAAAACAATAAGATATGGAACGAAAACTAAATTATATCAGGTGATGTAATCAGTTTTCACAACGCTAAAAATTCGATAAAATATTTGCCTATGTTTTATGGAGAACTTGTAATAAAATGTCCAATTTTAATAGAACAATAAACATTCTTAACTTACCACTATGACAAGTAACTGAAGATGTTAGTGAACTTCATAAGCCAAGCAGAAAATATTACAAACGTCGGAGGGTTATAGTAAAAGGTTTAAGTGATTTATGGCAAGCTGATTTGGTCGAAATGATACCTTGTTGGAAATTGAATAGAGGATATCATTACATGTTGTAGTAATTAATGTATTCTCAAATTATGTTTGGATAGAACTAATCAAATCAAAATCAGGAAAAGAAGTTACTCAGGCTATGAGGAAAATTTTGGAAAGCGTTGAAAATGTCCCAAACACCTTCAAACTGATATGGGAAAAGAATTCTTCAACAAAGATTTTCAAAAGTTAATGGTTGATTTTAACATAAATCATATTACACTTATTCTAATTTAAAAGCCAGTGTGGTGGGAAGAGTGAACAGAACTATAAAAATTTAATGTGGAAAAAAATTAGCTTGCGTGGAAAGTACGAATGGATTGATATTTCAGATAAAATAGTTCAGAAACATAATAACACAAAACATTCGACAATCAATAAAAAGCCAAATGAAGTTAACAAAAATAATGAGTAAAGACATTTTAATGTTATCTTTTACTCGTGCAAAAACAATCGATCCAAAGGTTCCAAAATTTAGTGTGGGTGATTATGTGCGGACAACCAAGCCGCGAGAAGCATTTTCCAAGAGTTACACACTGAATTGTTCAAAAGCAATATTTCGCATAAAATAATTAAAGTCAGAAATCATACAACATATTTGCTTGAAGGTGAAAAAAAAACAAGAAATTGCAGGAAGGTTTTATGGAGAAGAGTTGCAGAAAGTTAAACATCTAGATGTCTATTTGGTAGAATGAGTATTAAGAAAGAAGAAGAGTATATGTTAAATGGCTTAGATTGGAAAAACCACACAATTCGTGGATTCTTAAAATAGATGTATTATAATTTAATGGTTGTACCTTAAACGTATTTTAATTAAAACTTTTATATTTTTTATTAAATAAAACAAATGTTAGTATTGAAATATTTTATTAAAAATCCATTTAAATTTAAATAATAAATCATTGATTAAAAATCTTGTTCCTATGTTCCTTACTCAGAAATATGTCCAAAACATTTTGACACTGCACAATGCTATCAAATCGAAGTCTGCATAAAATTTCTGATATTCAGTTTTTCGCGCTTGCCTGTAGGCAAGCACCACCACCCAATATAGTTTATTTTGTTATCTTCACAAAATATTTAATGATTTCTTCATAATATTTTTTCGTTGAAAGATTATTTTTTAGTTTTTCTTCCAATTGTTCCGGATACAACAATAGGATTTTATATTATTTTATATGGAGGAAAAGTAACTTTTCCTCCAAATAAAATATGCTGTTTTTTCTTCAAATGTCGACAAATTAATGCAAAAACGTCTCTTTTTAATAGTAATAATAATTATTATTAAAGATAAGTGGGTTCGCAAGGCGGCTTAGACCGGTGCGGTGTCGGTGAATAGGCTCAGGTTGTTGCTATAGTAATGTTACATAAAGCTGTCAGTGGACACTGTCAACAATAATTATTTTCTTAAAATTGCGTCTTCGATTGCGTTTTAATTCCGTATTGATAAGCAGTTATTGAGTAAGTTCGATTAAATAATAACCAATTTGTTCCTAAATTAGTGATTTTTAGAAATGCAGTCACAAATTGAGTGATAAATACAAATTTTAGTTTAATAACTCTTGAGTTGTTGACGCTTATTTTGATGTTTGTTTGTATTGTATCTATGTTGATATGACAACACTTTTACCTCCGCCGGCGGAAAAGTGAAAAGTAAAGCTCCGGCGGAGGAAAAACGAAACTTCACTGCCGCCTACACAGTCGAGTAATGATGGATTTACTGACGTTTGAAGAAAAAAGCATTTCTAGCATCACACTTACATTTTCACTATTGATATTCTTATTTGGATTTAGCACTTCATATATGTCGGATAGAATGTTTCTTGATTGTGTGCAATGGCTAGTTTGAAACAATTTGAAATACTTCTCAAATTATTGTTTCTTATTTATTTGAATTCTATAACCCACAATCTCAATGAGTGATACACATAATATCCATCCAATTTTTGAATTTTTAAAATGAGGCAATCATTGAATTTATGAAAGCTTAAAGTAATGTTGCCACACATCAACGATTGTGTATCTGAACTAGAAGAATAAAAATAATTAGCTTTCACTCCCTGGTATTTAACAGAGTTTTCCATTCCTCTTCATGCAGACTTACATAAAATCCGTTGCTACCCCCAATAAGAATTCTTGGTGAAAAATAACAAACTTATTTTAACAGCTATGAACTTGGATGATGAATAATTTAAATAATAAACTTTAGAATTTAGAAGTTTTTCAGTTGTATTGGTGTTATACTCATTTACTGAAATTACAGATACCTACATGTTGATTATTAAGTGTGATAATGATATAATATAATCCCCACTAGTTGATACAATATCATCCCCACTCTTATCAGAAATTTCAAGGTTGTTCGTTTTAATTATATCCTTATTATTCTGTTTTAAATTTATAATACATAATTCCTAACACTGTTATGAGAGAAAATAAACATATTGTTAATACTACATTAGGAATATAAGACATATAACACTTGGAATTTTCTTGCTCGTTGAAAAGGGTGCTTAAACGTGTAAGCTTTGTTGATTTTATAGGTTCTTCTCTATGTATCATTTCGGAACATTCATTTTTATGATCCACTTTGTGTCATAAATGGTATGATTGTGGTAATTCATAATCTGATGTATTTTTGAAACACACTAAACTATGTGTAACTTTATATGGAATATGCACATATAAAGTATTTCTTGTGATGTAATATAACAAAATATATGGGGTTAGAGACATGATTAAAACATTAAAATTTTTATTGTATATTCCAATAAACAAGAAGAGGCAATTCTATTACAGTATCATGGATCGAATGATGACATTTACAATAATTCAAATTATAAATAGCAAAAAGGGACCTAATGTACCTAATTAAAATGATAGCAATTACAATATTTTGGGTACAATGATAACATCGCAACAGTCAAATTTATAAACTATAAATTTTGTCATAACTACATCTTGTTCTTCACATTTCTTCATCTTACAAAGCCACAAACATTCAGCTGTCACACTTGTGATGTCTATGATGTTCTTCAATAGGACAATCATCAATCATCCACTCAAAAATATCTGCACCACAGTAAAAAATTTGCAAATATCAACAATTAATAAATAATAAAAACCTGCACGAGCTAAAACTTCGGGCCTTAAGGGGATTCATCAGCAGTATTTTTTTTGTTCCCGATTTTCTTCGTTAATATGCATAATAAAGAAAATTAGCCAAGTATAAAACTCGCTTAGAATTACTGAATCTAGGGCAGTACAGTGATAAAAAATTTAATTTCTTAATTTTAGCTTTTAATATATTAGGAGAAAAAAATAACAGAAAAAATAAGTCTGTACGACCCTAGTGGATCATAATCTAGACATATTGATAAAAGAAAAAAAATTTTCGATCAAATAGTTTGTCCATAATCCTGGAATAAAGATTTTGAGACAAAATCGCTGATTCGACACGCCCCCTTGTCGCTCAAACACATGAATTTATTTAGAATTATTTCTTCTGGTAAAAGCTGGCATCGGCGCGAGGCCACGTGGTGTGTGTCTGTTGTTTACAACCTGAGCCGGTCGGGCGATCGCTCGCTGGACGAAACCAGTTTTCAGAAATATAATATTTGGGATTATTATTTATTTTGTAGACTGTTCTAAATGATATTATAGCCGCTTCTCAAACTTTCCACAGATATAGGTGGCGCATTAGTGTAACAAAGACCCGTACAGAGATAAAAAAATGTTAAATACAAAAATTGTAAGATATGTTGTGGTAAATATTGTGAAAATATTTTCAATTATACAGGGTGCTTTATAAAATCCTGTCGTTCGTTTTTTGAGTTTTTTTAATGGAATGTATATTATTGCACATTTAGATTCTGCATGAAATTCTAGACACATTTCGTGAATAATGCCCTATATCTATCCCCAAGTTTTTCGAAATATCGACAGTTGAAAATCGGCCAACTACCATGTTTGACAGGCTGTACAGGGTTATCCAACGAGGACTAGACAAGGCGATTTATTTACTTTCCCTGTAATTTTATAAAAAAAAAACCGAAATAACCATCTTATGTAATTTTCTCCCGCGAATTCGGATATGTTCAGCAAAAACCAATTGAACTAAAGGTCACTTTGATATATTTTTTAAATGGGATGCCATGTATATTATTGCATATTTGGATTGTGCGAAAAAGGCTAGACATATTTCATGAATAATGTCTTATACCTATCTCTAACGGTTTTTGAAATATTGACAGTTGAAAATCGACCAATTACCAAGCTTGACAGCTTGTTAAATCTAAACGGCTATAGATAGAACAAAACGGTTTGCACTTTCCTGTATTGGTTTTTCATAAGCTCTCGTATAACACTAACTTTTTATTTAACCAGAGGTTAAATTTATGCGGGATTTTTTAACATCTGGTTAAATCTAAAGTTAGTGTCATATGATAGCTTATGAAAAACCATTATTGGAAAGTGCAAACCGTTTTGTTCTATCTTTAGCCCTTTAGATTTTACAAGCTGTCAAACTTGGTAAATGGTCGATTTTCAACTGCCAATATTTCAAAAACCGTTAGAGATAGGTATAGGACATTATTCATGAGATATGTCTAGGCTTTTTCGTACAATCCAAATATGCAATAATATACATGGCATCCCATTTAAAAATATATCAAAGTGACCCCTAGCACTTTTATTTGATTGTTTCTTGCTGAACATATCCGAATTCGCGGGAAAAAATTACATAAGATGGCTATTTCAGTTTTTTTTGTAAAAGTACAGGGAAAGTCAAAAATTAGCCTTGTCTAGTCCTCGTTGAATAATCCTGTACAATCTAAACGGGTAAAAATAGAGCAAAATGGTTTGCACCTTTCTATTTCGATTTTTCATAAGCTATCATTTAAGGCTAACTTTGTGTTTATTTACCCAGAGGTTAAATTTACCTGTGGTTAAATAAAAAGTTAGTGTCAAACAATAGCTTATGAAAAACCAAGATAGGAAAGTACAAACCATTTTGCTCTATCCTTAGCCGTTTAGAGTTTACAGGCTGTCAAACTTGGTAAATGGCCGATTTTCAACTGTCAATATTTTTGCTGACTTCTTTTGTTCTCTTGATCTTCTAGCGATCAACATTTTTTGACAAATACTACTGTTTTTGGAACCAGGTCGCTTTTTTTCCCCATATTGATACAAAAACAATAAAACAAAGCACTGATAGAACCAAAACACAATAAAGCACAAGTTACAGAACGACCCGCACACTCGAGATTCAAAATTTGAATGATAAAACAAATATTACTGTAGGATTCAAAAAATACGAAGGATAAGATAAACAATCGACTCGCTTCTACCTAGTCTAGACGTAGGTATCGTCTTTACGAAGTCAATTGAAAAATTTGGGACTCTTAATTTAATGTCGGCATAGTCTGTTCTCAGTTGCCGGCGAGCGCCTACACAAAATAATTAGAAATTATTAAGAGCCCCAACTGTTTCAATTAACTTCGTAAAGACTATGACATAAAATATAAAAAGGTCTTCTAAACACTTTAGGCAGGTTACGAGCCTATATATTTGGAAAAAGGTATCTACATCAATAATTATTACCTATAGATAAATAATGACTATTTTCAAGGAATAATAATAATAAAGGGGAAAATACCTACATGGTGGTCCATTAGTGTGACTGTCCCGTATCTCCCTATTTACAGAGATAAAATACAAAAAATGTAGGATATGTCGTGTCGCATATGGTAAAATATTTTCAATTATACACGGTGCTTCATAATGGCATTCGTTTATTGACTTTTTTTAATAGAATGCCCTGCATATTATTGCACATTTAGATTCTACATCAAATTCTAGACACATTTCATGAAAAATGTTCTACACCTATCTCCAATTGTTCTCGAAATATTGACAGTTGAAAATCGGCCATTGACCAAGATAGAGCAAAATGGTTTGCACCTTTCTATCTCGATTTTTCTTACTTTGTTTTATTGTTTTTGTATCAATATGGGAAAAAAAGCGACCTGATTCCAAAAACAGTAGTATTTGTCAAAAAATGTTGATCGCTAGAAGATCAAGAGAGCAAAAGAAGTCAGCAAAACTAATGGCACCAACGTAAGTTTTGTTTTAACAGACTACTAAATACAACAACTTTTGATTTTGTTTGTTGAATAATGTACAGGGTGGCCGCTTTAAGTTGAGCCCATACCTTAACTCGAAATCTATGAGTGTTGCAAAAAAAATTAAAAATACAAAAGATGTTTCTAGTTAAACGATCATTTATTGTTTGTAGTGTTTTAATTGTCACCCTATTTTATACAAGGGGGTCAAATTAAGGAAATTTTTTTAAATAGAATGCCCTTTTTTCTTACATATTTCTAAATAAACCAGTAAAAGATGAATTCAACGATATGCAGGGTGTCCGAAAATACCGTTAGAATAATTTCAGGAGAGATTCTACATAAGAAAATATTAAATTTTTCTCATATGAACCGGGGTCCGAAAATGCATAGTTTCCCAGATACAGGATGTCAAACTTTAAAAAAATCGTTTTTTTAATTAATATCTTAAATATCCTTTTAACGATTTTACTGAAATTTAGTAGTGTTATCTGTAATAATAAGGGGCTTATTTAGCCTTAATAAGATTAAATATATAAAGTCTAGTGGGGCCCCGGAGGGTATCATACCGAATATTATTGATAAAAGAAAGTGTCCGCCCATGACTTAAAAAAAAATGTTTTTTTTTTCGAATTAAACAACTAAAAATACAACATTGAACATTGTCACAAGGGATTTTACTCAGGGACACTCGGTTCTCATCCTGGAGCCAATGCAGGACATTTAGTTTATAGACAAACACAGGGGAGCTCGAATCGGAGGGTAACTACAACAGGAGAAAAATAAAGGAACATCCACAAACTACCTTCTATATCTATATGTGCTTAAATATAAAAGTATGTTTTATATTTTGTTTTTAGATAGCTTTATATATTTTATAAACATAGATTCCATTTTCTCATCATTTATTACGCAAGCCATAATATATGAACGAACTGACACATAGGGAGTAAGCCAAGATTTCCCAATTCTCCATAAAAAAAATTTATCCCTTCCATATTATGCTTACATTCGAAGCCTACGACATATTATTATGCATTTTTTTTGTAAATAGGTTTGTATATTAATTCTGCAAATTTCGATGTCTTTTTACGTTATTTAATACATTAAATGCCTTCTTCCAGAAATTGTTGATCCTATATTTGCAAGAGGTCTAAAAATTAGAAACCCCCATCGAGATAATTAAATATTTTTTATATGGATTTATATTATAATATGTAGGTATTTTTAGATTATTTGTAAAGACATGATGGTACCATTTCTTATTTAAAATGCACAATTTTTATAATTATATTAAAAACCTATCATTATAAATTTCTTATTTTTCTTTCTTATAAATGACTGACAAATTTCAAGAGAACTGGTTTTTATAAGCATCCGTATCTAAGTTATAAAAGTAAAATCATGAAAAAAAATATGTGTCAGCTTTATAAACACACAACTAAAGTGAAACCTCTGAAAGAAATATTGGAAATTGAGTTTTTATTATTTTTTTAAGCTTTTTTCCCCAACTTTTGCTCCCGTCTCAACACTTTTTTTATGCATCATTTCTTTTCTTTCCATTTTGCCATCCCCGTCTTGAACTCTTTGCATTTTTTTTGCCTAACTTTTTTATATACTTTTTTCTTATTTCGTTTTATAATACTTTTATTAACTTTCGGAACAATCTTTTACGTTTTTTTTTCAATTCTATCAGAATTTTTTTCTCCCCATTTTTGCCATCCCGACCTCGTAGCTGAATACTTTCGCCTGAAACCGCGTGTCTCTAACTTTTCTTTTTTTTTATTTTTTTCTTCGTTTTATAACACTTTTATTAAGTTTCCGAACAATGTTTTACTTTTTTTCCATTTCTTCCCATTCTTTTGGGTTTCCGGGGAGGTGGGGGTGCAACGTGGTTTTTCCCAAACCCCCCCTTAAATTAGAGCCCCGGTCCCACATATGGTCAAGGGTAGCCCCCCCCCCCATGACGCGCACCTACCATAAAAATTTAAACACAGTAGCTCTTCCCGTTCTCCCGAGAGATTTTGTCATATTTTGCCTGACTGCTGATGCTGTCCGTCTCGAAGCACACGTAATGTGCTTATCGACGGTCCAACGGTGACTGCGACGTGGTCACGTGGCGTAAAATGCAGTGTTGTTTTCGCACAACTTAAATCGAATCGGTGGGCGGTGCCTAGACAGAGAACGAAGAATAGCTTGCCTTTGCTAGAAAGGCACGCCGTCGGAATCTCGTTTCACTGATAAACCCCCTTAATTTTCCGTTCCATTTTTTAAATGTTGAAAGTCTTTTTTCATAACTTCTTATATGAAATATTATCAATTTCTTTATCACAACTTTCTAAACACATACTTTGATATTTGTCTTAACTTTAAGAGATATAAAACTTTTTCCTGTCTTAAATATAATCCAACAACCTTGAGAAATCCGTTTAGGAGGAAGGGAAAATTATTTTATAATTCTTTATGCGAATCTGATCATTGATAAAAAGGAATATCATTATGACCCCATGAAATTGTATCAAAGCTATCCGGAATTTTATATATTTTGCCATCTGCAGAACTTAAAGTTAATTTATTCACCAATTCAGTAAACATATTATGTAAACGCGATCGAACTATACACACTATGCAAAACGGTTTTGAATTATTTTCAATTACATCTTTCTAATAAACATGCTACTTTTTTAACACTTTTTGCTCTTTTAAGCAAGCCACTTTCTGTTTTAATGCAATATGCTTTCGCTCCGGTTCCATAAAAACTTTCAATGAGTTTACCAGCATATTCATGTTTAAATTTGCCAACCACAGACTTGGTGATTGGCCTATTCTGTATATTTTTTATGTCAAAATTTGAGGTATCAAATCTATCTAAATTATATTTTATATCTTCATATACATGTCGGTTTCAATTTCTAAAATGAATGAGTCAGTACCAGTATACAAGAGTTTAATTTTTTCACCATATGTGAGTTTAAGATAATAGGCTCATTTTCAATTTTTCAAAAATAATTTTATTCAATAGACCTTGACATATAAAGTTGATATACCAAAAATCAGATTTCTCTGAGGAGTCTAAATCGGTGAAATTAAGGCCATCTGCACACGGAGCGTCTCGTCATAGACGCGTACAAGATTCGTCTTGTCGCGACGATTTCTATACGCTTAAAGATCTGTACACGAAGCGTACATCTTAAAATATGTAGGTAATCGTATTTCTATGTATTTTATTAGTAGTCGCCAAGATGTCAAGTGATGAAGAGGACTTACATTTATCTTCGTCATCGCAAAAAGAATGAACGAAGACAATTTTGGGTGCATCCCTACCTCCAAAAAAATTTTAATATGAGGTTATTTATTGCCGCCAAGGAGTTAAGAAATTCTAGTTAAATTTAACCTCTGGTTAAATAAAAATTTAGGGTCGAACGATAGCTTATGAAAACCCAAGAAAGGAAAGTGCAAATCATTTTGCTCTACCTTTAGCCGTTTAGATTCCCCAGCCTTCAAAAAGGTGAAAATTGACAATTTTTGAACGTCAATATCTCGAAAACAGTTGACTTTAGAGATATATCATGTTATGTCAAAAATATTTGGATTTAGCCATAGAATTCAAAAATTAAAAAATATACAGGGTATCGTATTTAAGAAACGACTAGGAGTTCGCGAGACAAGACCAAGACCTGGAAATTTGAATCGAGACCGAGATCGAGACTTACCTATCGAGACCGAGACCAAGGTAACGAGACTCTCGGTCTCGGTCTTTTATTTGTTGAATTTTCAAAACTTATTTTTCTGAAAAAATCAAATTTTTATGTATGTTATTGGCAGTTTATGCCAACGGGGTCCAATCAACCAAAAAATTGAAAAATCGTGCAAATCCGGGTATAACGCTTGTTTATTTTAAATTGGGCTGTTTCTTTTTAAGATTCTAGAAGAAAGGTTATACTGTTATGTACATAATACGTAATTATGTAGATAATTTATTTTGAGCCATTTCCAAGCAATAAACAGCTATGAGTTTTCACATTTTTCGTAATATCTACAAGCTAATAAAACATCGCGTATCCATTAAAACAACTGGATATCTGCTTCTGGTACAACCCTGTCAGGTTAGTATATTAAAAGATGAATGGCCACCTTTGACCATATCCACTTATACAGTATATACCGTATACCTATACACAGTGGCACAAAATTAGTGGACGAAGCATTAGCCCTGTAGTTATTGGTCAAAAATACCTTAAGTTTTTTCTATAAACATATATCGGGAAACGCCCCCTACGGGAACTAGGGCCTCTTAAAGGTGGGCCCCTAAAGATGTTTTTTTTTCTAATTATTTCCAAAATTGTGTAAAACAGATTTTTAAAATTTTGGAATTCACCTAAGTACAGTAAGTTTAATATTTAGAATTCGGAAATGGAATAAGAAATGGAAAATTTTAGTCAGGTCAGGTACTTAACATTTTGGCAGTGAATATAAAAAATTAACTTCAACTTTTTTGTGGGCTATTTTGTTATTTTCTTTACAAATTTTGTTTTTTTTTTGGTAAAAAGTGCTCTTATTTCGTATCATTAGGACGCAGGGTTTTGAGAAAAACGGATTATCAATGTATTCCGACTGCCAAAAATGGGTGTAACTTGAATCCTATAGTTTATCAAATTTTGAAAATCTGTCATAACTTTTTTCTGGAACAAGTGTTTCTACTATTTTATAATTATATGATGTTTTGTAACGTCAAAAGGAATTTTTGGGCAATATCAAAAATTATAACCTTCATTTTACACCCGTTTTTGGCAGTCAGTATACTTAAAATCCGTTTTTCTCAACAACGAAGCAAACTATGAAATTTTCAAAATTTGAAGAAAAATTATATAAAAACTGAGCCCAAAAAAAGTTAATTTTTAGATTCACCCCCTAAAATGTTCGCACTTGACTAAAATTTTTTATTTTTAATTCCATTTTTAAATTCAGAATATTAAAGTTAGTAGAATCCCAAAATTTTAAAACTCTATCTTACACCGTTTCGGAAATAATTAAAGAAAACCATATTCAGGGTCCCTTTTTTTAAGATACTCTAGCTCCCTTCCCGATATATATTTATAAGAAAATTTTTAGTTATTTTTGACCGATAAATACATGGTTGATGTTTCGTCCACTAATTTCGCGACACCCTGTATACCGTTAAATTTTAAGAATTTTCAAAATAAATGTTTCCATATAATACAGAATGTTTGAAAATGACATCACTTTATATGGCTACGCTACAACTGATTAGAAATGTAAAAAATAAGAAGAAAAAGCGTTGACTTTGACAATAAAATTGACATAAATTGTGTGTAGTTTTTATGTGTACATACTTAAAAATCCCTATCACTTGTATACCTACCTACATTAGAGGTAAGCATTTTTATATCAAAACAACAATTTAGAAACTAACATGAAATATATTAAAATATTATTAGGTACCTATTTAAGTTAACTATTATTATTCAAACAACTGTTGCAAACAAAAAATGTAAAATTATTTAAGAAGTTTATCCCTAATATCACATCTACACCAAGAACTGATACACAAAAGATATTATTAGATGTTTCATTTAACTTAACATTCCAAAATAACGTTTGTGTTATTAACGAAATAAAACAGTAAATTATTTAATTACTTTTTATTTGCTCAACCCGAGACCAAACCCAAGACCTAGACCGAGACCAAGGTAGTCTCGGTCTCGAGCTTCGAGACCCGAGACCGAGACTAAATATTTTCTTCGAGACCAAGACCGAGACTTACCAGGTCTCGGTCTCGCGAACTCCTAGCCACGACTTCTTGCATATTCGAAAATAGTTTTAAAGTGTGGACCTTAAGGTTCTATACAAGTTTTGTATTGAACATTTTTTTTTGTTCTTGTTGATGAACAAGATATTGTCCGCTTACACACTAAATTGACACCCTGTATATCTACCGTGACAGCGCACAGCAAGCGATTAACAACGCTCTACGCCCGGCGTATTGCAGCTTCTCTGGAGCACCGAATCCGCGCTGCTGCGTCTTCGTGTGCAGTTGTTGATTAAATACAAGCGAGCGTACACCAGGCGTACACCTTCCGTACGTCGCGCTTATTACGCGTCTATGACGAGAAGCTTCGTGTGCAGATGGCCTAAATAAGAAAGTGCTGCTGGAATACTGTAAAGGCGTGACGTCATAAGATATGAAAGTCGTGCTGAGATATATATTTATCTACGACAGTGACAGAAACGACAGCATTCTCGCGGGTGGCGCGGGTCTCGGCCTAGCAACAGAACGTGATCCTATCCTATTACGTCACATCCCCGATCGAGACGCCCTACGAATTCTGCATATTTAAACATATTTCAAGAACCGCTTAATGAAGGATTTTGGATAGGTAATAAGAATTTTTTTTTGAAATGAGCCTATTATAAGAAAAATCATATATTAGAGTTTTTGATATATCCAATATCGAAAATCCCTCATAAATAGGTTTATTACATTCAACTAAAACTTTGCATTGGAACCGCAACTATATTATCTGAAAATATAGTTAAATCTTTAAAGAAGATTTTGTATATTCTGTCCCATCTTTTCTACTGTTTTTTGACCATTCAGTAACCAACCTAATATCAGTCCTTCTGTCAACATTTTCCATTGTTTTTCCATAAATACTATTATTCGCTAACATGATTTTTTTCAAATTTGTTTTTAGATTAATTTCTTAATTTGGTGTTAACTCAATATATTTTTTAGCCATGGTGATTGATTAAACGTCAACACCCTATATATTTGAACTATATTCCATTTTCAATGCATTGCTTCAATAAAGAATAATGAAGAATTTATTTTTCCTTATTATGTAAATTTGGAATTAACTTTGACCATTTTGAATTAGGAGTTTTGTAGTTTTCAGGAGAGAAAGGAAATTCATTATGTTGATCATGAAATATATCTGGATATTTTAAATTAACTTCAAATACATATCCGATTCCTGCAGTCAGAAATATTCAATATGTTTAAATTTTCAATTTCATTGTTTTGTAATCAGATGAAATTATTTGTTGGAAGATATTGCGACATTGCATAATAAAGATTGGTTGCATCAAGATACATAATATATTTGCTTGGTTCTGACAGATCATAATTTGAAAGAAATATATTATTTGCTATAGATTTTCTAGTTATACAAGTACTGACTCCTCCACGTACATTATAACTTAAAAAATGCAACATATCAGGATCGGTTAACAATAATTCTACTTCAACACCAGTGTAACGTAAACATGCATCAAAACTTAAACCTGGATAAGTGTAATAATGGGCAGGATCTAATTTATAGGTGCTAATACATGTTTTTCTAAAAAATCTGCAAGGAGTAACATCAGATTTTAAATAAATGTCAGAATATTCACGAATCGAATTGCACTCAAACAAATTAAATATAAATTTGGCTCTATCATAATCTTTTTTGGAAATATGTTTATTTGTTAAATCATTATAAAAATTTTCTTTATCTGGCAAATTTACATCATTTAGTTTCAAATAGTTTCGATATATTTATATGGAACACTCCGTTTTTGCGAATATATTTAAATTTTTCTTTGTCTTTAAAATATTTTTATACTTCTTTACATTGAAGATCAAGTATTTCAGATAAATTTGCTAAGGAGTATGGTAAAAATTGAAATAAATCTATAAATCTAATATGGAAATATATTTTTCTTTATTTTGAGCTATTACAGATAATTGTTCGTTATTTTGACAGATATTCTTAATAAACAAATGGGAATCATAATTGCTCAAGTTATGTAATATTATAGGAATAAAATTTGGTTGTTTGTAATTTAAATTACATATAGAATGTGCTGGACCTCTATATTTTTCAGTGATATGACAATGATCAACAACTTTATCATTGTCAATGTGTTTGTTACAAATATGGCACTCATTAGTGTAGTTGAAATGTAATTTATCTAATTCAGATAATTTATTCATTGTTTTATAAACTTATTTACTGTATAAATTACCAATATCTCTAAAAGATTTATAAACACTTGGGCACTGTTAGGTCCTCTATGTGGTTCAAATTTGAAAATACGATCATCAAAAGAACATTTAATATAATAAGCAAATTAATATGGAAGGTGCACGCATTTTTTAATTGTGTAAGATGAGGAATTATCTAGTTCCATGTCTAATTTTTTGCCTTATTAAGTATTCTCTAGTGAAGGGGACCAATTATTTGATATTCTAGTTTAAAATCTTTTTTAAATTGTTCAATACCATACACATTAATTGAAATCTCGTTTTGTGATTCAAATTTTAGAATGTCTTTTAAAGTAATTGGAAAATCTATTCCTGTTATAAATTGATAGGAATGGATGTCATATCTGACGTCTTGCCACAAACTTGTCTAATGTGTCTCATTAGATTATCTTTTCTATTAAAATTGCGTTTGCAAGTCACACATTGGAATGTCATTTTTAATTCTTAAAATAAAAGTATCTTCTTGAAATGGTGAAAATTATTAAAATTCATTGTTTTCAATTAAAGGGATTTGGGAAAGAATTGGGTTGTTGATTGATAAAATTTACCAACTCATCAAAAAAGATCTCCAATGCTGCTTTTACATTCGATAGGTAAATGGTGAAAATTATTAAAATTCATTGCTCTAAATTAAAGGAATTTAGGGAATGGATGGCATTTACCAACTCATCAAAAATATTTTTAATGCTACTCCACTTTTCCTCATCTATTAATATATGTAACAGAGTCTAAAGAATAGCCTAAAGTTTTAATTCTTGATATGCCTTTTTTGCTTTGCATAAATTTTTTTTTCACATGAACGATTTTTTTTTACTTTAAAAAATGGTTTGTGTGTTTGTTGTGGTGTCTGTGTTTTAAGTCCAAATGGTTTGTCATTTGTTTGTAGCATCTGTGTTTCGAGACCATATATTTTAGTTTGTATTTTTTAAAATGTATTTTCTGCTTGTAAAACGTTAGGCTCCGTAGATTATTGGGTTTGCGTTTCTTTTATATCGTTAAAGTGTTCTGTTTGCGTTTCTTTGCATTAACTAAAATTTTGAATAGGAGATGGATGATTCGTAGAATTCCATGAAATGACTACAAGGTATTATATCACATCATCACTAAAGCTATTGTTTGATATGTTTAAATTACTACTTTCAATATTATTTAATTGTTCATCCATTCGAGAACAAGAAGGTTCTTCTAAAGTTGAATCATACGATCTTTTTAGTGGTAGCTCTACATTACCATCGGTATGAGATGAAATTCTTAAATAATCTTTCAATTTTGTCAAATCATCTAAATCTTGTGATGAAATTCACATTCACTATTTTCCCCCAAATTTAAATTATTTTCCAAAACAATATTATCAAATTCTAATAAATTTAAGTCAATAGTATATTATTTTATATGGAGGAAAAGTAATACTTTTCATGGCGCGCTCGTGTTTAACAGCCGAACGGAGTGAGGCTGGTAATAGAGAGCAAGCCATGAAAAGTAACTTTTCCTCCAAATAAAATATGCTGTTTTTTCTTCAAATGTCAACAAATTAATGCAAAAACGTCTCTTTTTAATAGTAATAATAATTATTATTAAAGATAAGTGGGTTCGCAAGGCGGCTTAAACCGGTGCGGTGTCGGTGAATAGGCTCAGTTTGTTGCTATAGTAGTGTCACATAAAGCTGTCAGTGGACACTGTCAACAATAATTATTTTTTTAAAATTGCTTCTTCGATTGCGTTTTAATTCCGTATTGATAAGCAGTTATTGAGTAAGTTCGATTAATAATAACCAATTTGTTCCTAAATTAGTGATTTTTAGAAATGCAACCACAAATTGAGTGATAAATACAAATTTTAGTTTAATAACTCTTGAGTTGTTGACGCTTATTTTGATGTCTGTTTGTATTGTATCTATGTTGATATGACAACACTTTTACCTCCGCCGGCGGAAAAGTGAAAAGTAAAGCTCCGGCTGAGGAAAAACGAAACTTCACTGCCGCCTACACAGTCGAGTAATGATGGATTTACTGACGTTTGAAGAAAAAAATTATTATTATCCAAAGTTGTGATTTCAATATTTTCTTCTAAATTTAGATCAAAAATATTATTTTCTAAAGCTATCATTTCAACATTTTCTCCTAAATTTAAATCAAAATCAGTATTTTCTAAAGCAATATTATTGTCTGATGTCTGATGTTAAATCTAGCAATATTTCGTTGGAATTATTATAATGTGTGCTACTCTGTTGATTTAATACAATTTTAGAAACGTTCATTTCTTTAAAATCTTTTGATCTCTGACTTAAAACTTCACTATTATCACTTAAAATTGCCGGTATATAAATGTTTGACAACATGTTCACTTTTCTACTTTCACAATTATTTATAATGGGTTGGTGGGACACTGAATGAATTAGAACTCATTTCAAAGTTTACCGGTCGAACAGAAGAACAGCTTAAACGTAAATGATGCTTCAGTGGCTTTTATATGGTTGTGTTGAGAAAGCGACCCTCCCTCCTGACCTCCAAATCTCCACCTATCCCCCTCCCCCCTTCCCATCAACCTTGACACGCCTCCCACTTTGACCTCTAAACCTGATCTTTAAATCTTGATACCCTCCTCCCCTTAAGCCGGTGCATTGGCATGTCCTTGCGCATGGGCTACCGTAACGTATGCGCAATACCTTCGCGCGAGTTGGGAAAGGTGAGTATGGTGTTATAAAATGGTTACCATAATAAGCTTGTTATTCATATTGTTATCATCTTTATAATTTTAATTTAATTCTTCATTTCCACAGTTTCATTTTATTTAATAGTGTTTTATAGTTAGTTAAGTTATTATAAAAATGGAAAATCGTGATTTGTTTTGGCACGGGCGGTTTCTGCGAGTGCAGGTCAGAAACGTAAGGATTGTTGCGAGCATTCCCGAGCAACAGCAGCAGCAGCATCCACAGCAACAACAACCACAGCAGCCACAACAACAACAGCAGCCACAACAACAATAGCAGCCCCAACTTCCCCAACCACCTCATCGTGAGCCTCATAGGCCAAATGTCAGGCGTCAATTAATATTTGATGAGGTGATTGTCCAGGAGAACCGAGTAACTACAACCGCCCCAAAAGCTGGAATTGATGAGGATTCCGATGAGGACTGGGATGCCGAAATAGTTAGTTCGGTGGCAGCTGCGGCCGGACCAAGAAAATGATATAACAACAAATGCCCCCGAACTATAGGTATCCCAGAACATTTAGTGACCTCCCAAAACATGTAGTGACCCTCCCAAAACATTTAGTGCCCCCCAAAACATTTATTGCCAGTATGGACAATATTAGGATAATTTTTTATGACAATTGCTTAGTACTAATAGAGACGATATTAGGATTAATATTTAATTAAATTAGTGCATAAGTAAGCATGGCAAATTTTAAGTTAATAAATTATTTTCGTCAAATTTTTCAAGTAATCTACTTATTAAACAACATTCTATTAGAAAACTAATTGCTTAACATACACAAAATGGTAAAATTTTGGGTAATAAATTGTGTAAACGTTCTATTAGAAAACACATTACTTAATTAGGACTATTCTTTTATTAAATTGGTACCTAGCCAAGCAAAGAAAATAAATATTTTTTCTTTAAAAACTATTTAAAATTCATAGGTTAATTTTTTTTTATCACCAATCAATATGATATCAATGATAACAAAAAGTTTGTGATCTGGCGAGCATAGATAATAAAAATAAATGTTATTTTTTACTTATAATCGAATAACAACATGTCCAAAGATTGTTCTCAAAAATTGGCACTATCCATTTATTTCAATAAATTAACCGTATTTTGAGACAAATCAGGTTTTGTTTAATCGATTAAAATCGAATACTTTAAAAAACAAGATGATACTATACAAAAATATGTAGGAACAAAAGAATATTAAAACTTCTAATCATAAATAACAGTATAAAAAAGATTGCGAACATTAAGTTCAATATCTTCTTGTTTCATTGAAATTCCTTCAGGTGCTGAAAGTGACCACTACTCTCTTAAAAGCATAGCATATATGCTTTTTAAATGTATCTAGAATTTTAGCATTCCGTGTGAGATACGTTATATTTATTCTATTAATTTGTTGTCTAATTTAATTAACATTCTCGTTAATTTTTAGATATAAATTATCTTTAAGATACCTCCACAGGAAGGTGTCCATAAAGGTAAGGTCTGAACTATTTGGTGGCCATGAAACCGTATCAAACCCTCCAATCCAGTTCTCAAATCTGTCGCTTAAATAATGTGTGGCCAATCTAATATTCTGCCTAGGGGCCTCGTCTTGTTGGAAGAGTATATCTCTAGACTCATTAAGCGGAAGGGTATCAATGATGTCTTCACTTTCATTTTGAAGTGCGTGAAGGCAAAATTCTCCGGTACAGTTAAATGTCCGCCAAACAATCCAGACTTACGGTCCTGGACACCTTTCTATAGAGGTATCATAAAGATAATTTATATCTAAAAATTAACGAGAATGTTAATTAAATTA
>MU182374.1:231123-243353 GCA_016904865.1 Pissodes strobi | reverse complement strand
TCCGGGAAAGGTACCCACTAGCCTGTCTGACGAGACTTGTGGAAGTCGAAACCGGTCACAGGTGGTGCTTTCCCGGACCTAAATGAAAATCAAGCGCACGTATCAATGTTCTGGTCTTTCGAAAAAGAACTTTCTTTCGTATATCATATATTATAGACCAAGAAACACCATACTTTTATATATATATATATATATATATATATCAAAACGTAAGTGTTCTTGGAGATGCACTATGGTTATATTTTAGGCCTAAATTAAAGCAAAACCCTTTATTGTTCTGCCAAGCTTTCGAGATTTATTTATCTCATTCTCAGGACAATCTACAATTTATTATTTCATTACTCTACCTAACAAACTAATCTATATTTAAACGACTCACCAATGTGGGTTGAGTTAGAAACAGGTACATAACTAAGAGGATAAGGGGGAAAATTACAGCCCCAGCTACATTTTTAACCACATTTTGTGAAATATAAAGCACAAAATGGCGCCCATATTGGTACTCGGAACTGTTACACTGATTTCTTGAAATAAAAATACGTTTTTCAAGAAAACAAAAAATACCCATAGAATGTCGAATTTATATATAAATAATCTAGAACATACTCCTTTATCGCTTCCTATGAATGCGAGGGAGACAGAAATTTATCATTATAAGTGTGGCAGAGAAAGGAACACTTCATTTGCCCTGCGCTCGAAAGATTGGTGGTTAGGAATTATTACATAAACAATTAGTTTACCACGGCGTTTAAAAAAGTATTGACTGAAAACGTAAAATTAAAAAGTTTTTTCAATGATATAACAAATTTCTAAGAAAGAACAGCAAAATTCTGCCATGCCCCAACTTTCGAGCTTGGTTATTCATCCGGAGCGGGAGAATCACCATCTTTATGTATTTTTAAAATATAATTGTAAATAGCACTGATATTCTGAGTGTCACGTTTTTTGTTCATCTAGTTTTTTTCAATATTTATATGGACCATTTCTAGGAAAATCCTTCTATAGTAGGAATTTACTTTCTCCAAAATCTCAGTATTATCCCAATCAATCTGATGATCTAGTTCTTGAACATGCTCTGCTAATGCGCAGGATTGCACCCCTCCTCGGATGTCACTCCTATGGGATGTAAGACGGCCTTTTCCTGAGGTCAAAGATCAATCCATAACACAATTAAAGGGCATACTGGTGGACAACACCTACCCAGAGAGACTAGTAAATAAGTTTCTTTTTAACACTTAATATAAAATCCCAAAAAATATAATTGAAAGACCCTCTCAACCTCCATCTTTAAATACATTAACTGAAATAGAGCTTAACTCCAACATTGAGGATACAATTGCTAATATTGCCAACATTACACCCAAATACTTTTCTTTACCTTTCATAGAGGGCTTGACATGTAAGCTCACTAATATATTTAAAAATCTAGATATTAAAATTGCAAAGAGACAAGTTAAAACGTTATCCTCAATTTACACAAGAACAAAGTCACCCTTATATACCACTGAATGAGAATTATAACATTGTTTATAAAGTGCCTTGTAAGAATTATGAAAAATGCTACATGGGTCAAACATCGAGATGCTTAAAAGGCCGTCTTACATCTCATAGGAGTGACATCCGAAGAGAGGTCCAATCTTGCGCACTAGCAGATCATGTTCATGAACTAGATCATCAGATTGATTGGGATAATGCTGAGATTTTGGAAAAAGTAAATTCGTACTACAGAAGGATTTTTATAGAAATGGTTCATATAAATATGGAAGAAAACTCGATGAACAAAAAGAGTGACACTCAGAATCTCAGTGCTATTTACAATGATATTTTAAAAATACATAATATGGGTGTCTTGCTGCGTTGGATTCTCCCGCTCCGGATGAATAATCAAGTTCGAAAGTAGAGGCATGGCAGAATTTTGTTGTTCTTTCTTCGAAATTCACTATAACATCATTGGAAAACAAACCTTTTTAGTTTTTCGTTTCAGTCAATAATTTTGGTAAACTAACTGTTTATGTAATAATTCCTAACCACCAATCTTTCGAGCGCAAGACAAATGAATGTGTTCTTTTCTTTGTCACACATATAATGACGAATTTCTGTCTCCCTCGAATTCATAGTAAGCGATAAAAATGTATGTTCTAGATTATTTATATACAAATTCGACATTTTATGCGATTTTTTTTTGTTTCCCTGAAAAACGTATTTTTATCTCAAGAAATCAGTGTAACAGTGTCCGAGCACCGATATGGGGATCATTTTGTGCTTCATTTATCACAAAATGTTGTTAAAAATGCAGCTGGGGTTATAATTTTCCCCCTTATCCTCTTAGTTATGTACCTGTTTTTAACTCAACCCACATTGGTGAGTCTTTTTAGATTAATTTGTTAGGTAGACTAACGAAATAATTTATAAATTGTAGATTGTCTTGAGGAAGAGATAAATAAATCTCGAAAGCTTGACAGAACAATAAAGGGTTTTCCTTTAATTTAGGGCTATAATATAACCAGACTGCATCAGCAAGAAAAACCTACGTTTTCATATATTTTCTTAACTCGTCAGTCGAGACTACCCTCTCTTCGATATATATTTTTCATTACAAATAAAAAAATCTAAATGATTACCTACAAGTTAATAAAGAAACTAGCTCTCGATCTTAAAAAATAACAAAGTTAAGGGGGGTTTCCATTTATAATGAATAACCGTACGTTTTAATGAGGGTGAAGTTAAACCTGAAAATTTTAAATGTTGATAGAGATTCTTTCGATTGCTAGATATCTTAGTACTGCTAGTCTCTCATGTGCATGAATAGATTTTCTCATTACGGTGTCATGTTTTTTAATAAACGTCTCAGCCATTTCCAATAATTCGAGCATTCTAAAATAATTATGATAGTCGTCAGCATATTTAATTTTAATTTCGTTTATTAGATTCATATGATTGTAACTTTGTCTTTTTCTTAAACAGTTTTTCATCCACAAACGCCATTTTCTTGTTTTTTTTTCTTCTCGACTGCAAATGCTAGTGCATTTGCTAAACATGCTTCATCCGTAATACAGTGAAAAAACAGTTCCACTTTTCATGTACTGACAAAAATATTTTAAATTGACCATCTAAACGCTGCGAAAATATTGATCGACTTATTCAACATCAATAATTGTTGACAGTATTATTGATCATTTAAACCTCGTTATAGAGGAAATAATAAATTACGATGAAGTTACGGAATTGACAGGCCAAAATTATATGAAAGTTGCATTTCATTATGATATTTTTTTTTTTTAAAAAGCTGACATTTTTAAAGTTTGTTTTTATTTTTTCCTAATTTAAAAAGATAATGCAAAATAAATAATAAAGGCATACATTCTACTTCATTAATTATTGTTTTTCTTCGTGATGCAATATTCCTTATATCGGAAGTAAACAATAAATTCGTAGATCAAACAGGACGACGAGAGATTCTTGGAAAAATCTGATAGAGGAGAGAAAAAGAGCAAGTAAAGGAAGTGCATTTTATTTTGTATTATCTCCATACATATTATATGGTTTTTCAAAATTTAAGTTTCACGAGAAGCAATATATAATTAGGTTACTTACCAGTTAAAATTTGTATAAATTGTGTATACAATATTTTTAATAAATGGTAAATTCTTAACTGGATTTATTTTGATTGTTTTTTCTTGTACAAATATTTCCTATTTCTATGGCCTACCGTCGCTATATATGGAGGTGAATGCACTCGGAATAACCCGGATACTTTGGGACATCCCCCGGGGCCAGCGATGTGGGTCAATCGATTCCCGACGTCGAGTTTCTAGATCTAGATCTAGCTTTGGAGATGATAAAGAGTAAAGGTTTTTAATCCAAAAAAGATTTCTAAAATAGCGTAAGCAGAGCGCTTTCGGCCTAAGCCATCGTCATTGTTACCTGGCAAGTAAGTAAAAGCCCATTAGTGGAAAGTCATTGACTGCCGTAGAATTTTTAATAAGGAAAATGTTAAATTGAGATTGTTTTATTAATATTCTAAATTTGTTAGGATATGAAAGGAGTTAATTAAAATTGTAAGTAAGAATGATGTTTTTTTTTAATTTGTATTGAGCAGCATGAAAGGGAAATGGTAGGAGTTCTTTCACTTACTTGCCAGTGGAAGAACATGTCCACAAAGAGAAACAAACAACACCAATCGACAATGGTCGCATAAAAATTTCACAAATTGCAAGTTACAGTTTAAAGAAGGGTTCACATAATTTTCTTTCGAATAAAAACGAGGGATAAACCACGTTTGACGCTGTTGACAATCTTAACAAGTAGACTAATGACGCAGGAAGTGATACGTCAAGAATTGTCGGTAATTTTATTTTTTAAAACGAAGTGTTAGGAAACTTTGAAGGGAATTTTCTTATTGCTTGTTAGATAATTCATCCAAAAATACTTCTTCATTTCTTTTTCCCTTAACTAATGATAAAATTTCCAAAACTATTCGCCATTATGTCAGTAATGCCCTGGTCTCTTAAAAATAAAAATCAATTACAAATTAGACCCTGTTGAAGTAATTTCACTTTGACACCGTCTTCTGGACACAAGAACTACAATTTTTAATAGGTACAAACCGTAAAACCTCCCTCTCATTATATGAGCAATTCTTATTGTAGTACTGACTGCTATCCGTTGGTTCGTTGAAGTAATACTGTAGTTAAGCATAGTGTTTGTTGGGGGCATTCTGAATAGCACAGGTGTTAAACAATTTTTGGAATTAGTTCAGCGGCTCTCATGTTTTGAGTGAAAGTTAAACACATATAAGCATACAGTTTTCCTTTTTGGTATATTATTATTATATATTTAGTATATAACTTGGGACTTGATATATCTTCAGAATTATACAGGGTTATCCAACGAGGACTAGACAAGGCGATTTTTTGACTTTCCCTGTACTTTTATAAAAAAAAAACTGAAATAGCCATCTTATGTAATTTTCTCCCGCGAATTCGGATATGTTCAGCAAAAACCAATTGAACATCAAATAAAAGTGCTAGGGGTCACTTTGATATTTTTTTGAATGGAACACCCTGTATATTACTGCATTTTTGGACTCTCTAGAAATTATGTATAATATCCTATACCCATCTTTTGCTGTTTACCAAATATTTACAGTTGAAAGTCGGGCATTTTGACACTTTGACAGGCTCTAAAATGTAAACCGCACGAGATCAAAGAAAACGGTTTGCACATTCCTATCTTGGGTTTTCATAAGCTATCGGATGATAGTAACTTTGAATTTAACCGGATGTTTAAAAGTTCCGGTTAATTTTATCCGCATGTTAAATTCGAAGATACTGTCATTCGATAGTTTATGAAAACTTAAGATAGGAATGTGCAAACCGTTTTCTTTCATCTTGTGCGGTTTAGATTTAGAGTCTGTCAAAGTGTCAAAATACCCGACTTTCAACTGTCAATATTTGGTAAACAGCTAAAGATAGGTATAGGATATTATACAGAAAATGAGTTTAGATTTTTCTAGAGAGTCCAAAAATGTAGTAATATACAGTATTCCATTAAAAAAAATGCCAAAGTGACCCATAGCACTTTTACTTTACTTTTCAATTGTTTTTTGCTGAACATATCCGAATTCGCGGAAGAAAATTACATAAGATGGCTATTTCAGTTTTTTTTTTATAAATGTACAGGGAAAGTCAAAAAATCGCCTTGTCTAGTCCTGGTTGGATAACCTGTACATAGAAAGGTTCGTCGAGCAAGACAACTTTACGTTTGGTTTGTATTTCATAATTTAGAGACAGCGACGTTTTGCCTTTATGTTTTTTCATTTATGAAGAGTAACTGGATACAAAATTTGACCTGAAATTGTTGGCAAATGAGAACATTTGAAAGGGTTGCGGAACTCATTAAAAGCAGAAGAAATCTGTTATGAACATGGGTCTAAAATTTTTTTTCTTCAATCGGCAGTAAATCCGTCATTACTCGACTGTGTAGGCGGCCGTGAAGTTTCATATTTCCTCCGCCGGAGCTTTACTTTTCACTTTTTCGCCGGCGGAGGTAAAAGTGTTACCATAGCAATATAGATACAAACAAACAACAAAACAAGCGTCAACAACTCAAGAATTATTAAACTAAAATTTGTATTTATCACTCAATTTGTGCACTGCATTTCTAAAAATCACCAATTTAGGAACAAATTGGATATTATTTAATCGAACTTACTCAATAACTGCTTATGAATACGGAATTAAAACGTAATCGGAGATTCAATTTTAAAAAAATAATTATTGTTGACAGTGTCCACTGACAGCTTTATGTTACATTACTATAGCAACAACCTGTGCCTATTCACCGACACCGGTCTAAGCCGCCTTGCGACCCCACTTATCTTTAATAATTATTATTATTACTATTAAAAAGAGATGTTTTTGCATTAATTTGTCGACATTTGAAGAAAAAACAGCATATTTTATTTGGAGGAAAAGTTACTTTTTATCCGATCGGACGAAAAACGACACCTTTCCGCTGTGTTTTCTCACCGCAAAAGTCATGATTCCAGTATATTGTAGTCGTTGCTTGGCAACATGCAATAACTGTACAAGAATAGAAAATAACTGTCCGGGAATATAACATTTCCGTCCTAGGCCGGGAATGTAACATTTCTGTCTTATTTAAACGCCTTGTTTGTCAGATCCACTGATCAATTGGTCAGATCTGACGTCTATCAAAAGTAACATTCAGCTGTAGTTTCCGTAGCTACGTAATAAACTTCAAGCTCGTTCGATTCAAAACTTGATATTATGTTGAGTTTAAATTTAAACACCGTTTTTATTTAGAGTAATATTTGGCTCTATTTTTATAAGTACGTATTCTAATTAATTTCGATCGGATAAAAAATAGTATGTGCAACTCGTAGGAAAAGCACATTCCTGGACTCCTGTGTTACTTAAAAGTACTAATATTAATATAAACTTGAATGGATAGTAGATAAATTTCTTTGGTAAAAATTGAATTGTTATGAATTTCTATGAATAGTAGTTTTATTTATTAGCAATTGATGTTATTTCAAGGTCCATTTATAAACTCGTAAAGTTCGTAATGTTGAGGTTGGATAGTTCATAGTTGGTGAGGTTCAGAGGTCGAAGTTCAGAGTTCATTTTATGGCATTTATAAACATCACCAAGAAGTTGGGAAAGTTCATATTTGATTGGTTAAAAGTCATAACCAATAGAATTTCGGACATTAAAAATTTGTATAGTCCTAGTGACCGAGATTGTACAAAAATGGATAATTTTGAATTATTTCTATAAGTAGCACTGATGCATCAATATCCTCAATTTTACTCCATTTTTCAGATTCGGCCATTCTCACAAAAAAGTAACAATTAACAATAAAAATAAAAACAGCTGTGCAACTTCAAATGTCAAATCGGCTATTAACAGCGATCATGTGCTAGTACAGTGACTTTTCATTGGTTGGAACCATGATACTCTTTGTATCATGGATTGGAACGAACTTTCCGAACTCCGAACATAAAATTTGGTTATCTCTGAACTTTGCGAACATCCTGAAAATTAGCGAACTTTTCGCCAACTGAGTTTATAAATTGAACTGAATGATTTCATTAGTTTATCTTGAACTAAAATTTCAACTCCCAACTGAGTCTCAACATTGCGAACTTTTCAAGTTTATAACTCCAGTGTGATGATTAGCATTTTAAGATCCTTTACACAAATAGTGCACTATGTAAAATCGACCTCTCCTATTGGTCGATTGATCTCGGATTACAATATGTCTCCGTGATGCAATCAATTTCTGTCAAGAGCTCTCGTGGTATAGAGGTTTAGATATCTGGGTCTCACCTGGACGGCTCGGGTTCAAACCCCCTGCTTTTTTTTATTTTTTTTAAGATTATGTTTCTAAACAGTTTTTTTCTTGATTTTGGGTATGTCTTGGGTTAGTTTCGGTTAGCACCTGGTTAGTTTCCTTTTCTTGAGCCCCCGTAGCGAGCGGAGGGCCATGCGGATCGACCAATAGGAGAGGCCGATTTTTATATTGTTAGTTAGTTAGTTACTTAGTAACTTAACTACCTCTTTAAAAAAGTAGCTAAGCTCTTGATGACTTAACTATATATTATATTAGTTAAAAGCTTCTTTTAAGCTACATTTTTAAAAGTTTAACTTATAAATAAAGCAAAAGATTGCAGCAACTAGCAACAAAACATTTTATTTTGAACAAAATCATAGGTGTCCAAAAAAATATGTCAGATGATTATATCTAACATATAGATAGCAATATCTATTATATTTTATTAACCCATGTCCATGTAAATATTATTTCCTTTTAACATAACCAATTTTTGAAATAGATGATACGACACCATGTCTTCTTGGAGCATTGATATAGGTTGCAAACGAAAATAATTTTCTACTGAAGCTGAAACAGCTAGGGAGGTATTGAACCTTAGAAAGATCTTTTTAATAATAGGATATTCCTCTAAGCTAACAACAGTCTTCTATCAATTAGATGTTTTAAAATTCCCAACTCAATTTTATTTTTCAGTCAATTGGGCTGATTAGTTTCGTCGGTCAACTCAATATACGTTAATGACCCAGTTCACTGTTTCGACGTAGAAACAATAGCTTAACTGCAATCAAAAAATTCGATTACAGATACAGATTCAGTTTCAGTAGTGATATTATTGTAGTAACTTCTGGTTGGAAATAATTTGTTTAGCTTTGTTTATAAAACTCTTTTGAACATCTCTATTGTCAATTGTTGGATTACTTTCCTTAAAGACTGGTAACCAACGAAGCTTGATAAAGGGAAGCGTTAATGCTGCAACAATGGCTTCTTCTGAATTCGGATTTAAAGAAAAAAGGTTTTCAAATCGTCGACCTAAATAACTGGGAAGTTTTTCGACTACCGCAGATGACACCTTAATTTCCTTAACACTAAGCTTGCTTAGCTTCACTTTTAGAGATAAAATACTTGGCAATACATAACCAAAAAATAACTCTAACTACGTAAAGTAGTTTAAGCTACCAACAGTAACATGGGTAGCTTGTTTTTGTAGCTAGCCACTTTTTCAAATTAGCTTATGAATACATGGAACATGGAACAAGATACTAGAAGCTACAGCTACAAGGTAGAAAAAGAAGTAGCTTGAATAAGTTATTAGCTACCAAAAGAGTAGCTGCATTAGTTGCTAAACTACTTAGTAGCTAGCTACTGTCCAGCTGTGTAATGTCATAAAACAATTATTCTAGCAATGTACTTATGCAGATATTTATATCCTTGGTAAAGATGTCAAAAAATGGATGTGATATCACAAGGATCTCGGCACACCGATTCCATTTTGCGCTTGCGTATTGTGAGTCAAATTGGATTTAACCTTCCTTTTAGTAAACTTTTCTCATTCCACTAATATTTTACTTTACGCATAGCCCTCCGCTCGCTCCGGGGGCGCAACCAATAACAAGAACTAACCCAAAGTCAAAAATGAAGAAAAAAAATTGAACGAGTCTGCTAGTACTTGAAACACTGATGTGTAAACATATTCTATATCGACAATCTCGACATGAAAATCTAATGCCAACTTAGGCCGCGTGACGCCTGAATATAGGCAACCACATATTTGGAATTGATTGCCTATATTCTGGCGTTAGAAAGAACACGTTTTACACCAACGTTGCAGACAGTCTGCAAAACACATTCCCGTCACAGATACCGCCTGACGTGCGTTGTTTAATGTTTGCATTTGTAACGTTTGCATTAGAATGTCTAATATTACACTTCACGCATAGCCCTCCGCTCGCTTCGCTCGCTACAGGGGCGCAAAGAGCAAAACCTAGGCAAAACTATCCCAACGCATGCCCAAAATCAAGAAAAAAACATTTTACAAATATAACCTAAAGAAAATAAAAAAAACACCATCGGGAATCGAATCCGGTCCGCCAAACCAGAGGTCTAGCATCTTAACTACGAACCACCAGAGCACTTGTTAGCAATTCATTGCATCGCAAAGACATAGGTAAAATAGGAACGCAATCTAACGAAAACACCCGATGCCTTCCAAACAAGTCGGGAATGTATTTTGCAAGCTGTCTTTATCCGCTAGTCGTTTTACAAGGAAGCGCTGAAGTAGACTGCGCACACTTATGATGTCACATTCAGGTTTTACACTTCCGTCCATATTCCCGAGATTTACCCTCATACCGCCTCGTAAGATGGTTGCACATCAAAAACTTCGTATAAATCACTGATAAACTTTTATTTGACTCGAAACGCCTACATTATTTTTAGTAGTAACACTTATGCACATAACGACAATGACATAACCCGCAAAATTAAGGCGACAACCCTGTGTTTATATGCGTCAGCTGATTGAATTCGTGTTAGCGCCCATCTCGAATGCATCTGGAGGTAATAAGAGTATATTATGCAATTTTGTTCAAAAAAATATGTCATTTTGCGAGGGGATTGGAAAAATAGAAATAATGCATGACCGCTCTACTCGACCAAAATCATATATTTAATACTCCTAAATATATGATCAAAATACGTTTAATTACTGCGTAAAGATAGTCACTAGTCAGTGGCTACTGGCTGCGATAAAGTTTGGCAACAACCACGTGAAGGCAGGTTCTCACTAATGGATGGCACCACTTTCGATAATAGAAATTCATATCATAGGTGCTTGCAAACCACGAAAATTCGTAATCATTAAAATTGGTATTAATTGCAATTCGAAATCGTAATTCGTAATAACTAAAATTACTTGCGATAGACTAATTACAATTTAAATGATTATAGAAATAACATAATAATTTAAATCGATATATAGGCAGGTATCCAGACCGCCGTTTTTGGTACATAGCACAGACCAAACGATTTTTTAAAGTTCTTCTTATAATATTATAAATAAAACGCAATATTTGTTAAAGTAACGCAATAACAATGAAATTGTTTTCTAAACCGAATGGATCGTATTGACTTTATTTGGGTTTGAGAGTTTTAGAAATGTACAGTATATAGATACGAAGGAAAATATTTGAATTGCCATAAAATTGCATAATATTTAAATTCCTCAAAGGAGATCAATTAATATTATTAAATAGGTAATAGTAAAAATTTATTCAATTATGTTTTTCGGATATCTATTTTTATATATTTCAATTAATTCCCTAACTATCGAGAATTGGCATCAATTCGGAAATATCAGTACTCTCAGTAACGTGTTGGAAAATGACAAAAAAATAACCTCTAGTTCTCCTTATCGCGATATTAATGGAATTGGTATTCATGGAAATAGGCATTCATGACAATTGATATTCAATAAAATGGTATTTATAAAAATTACATTTCCATCATAATATTATAATTTTAATTCTTGCGCCTCAATTCAATTAAAATTAATACTCTAACCTACTAAAAAGTAAAACGGCGTTCCATACTTTTACGTACTTGGTGTTAGTCCAGCAAAATAAGGTTTTACAGTCCGGTAAAAAAGTTTTAACAGACTAGACCCTTAAAATTTTATATCTTCTAGCGTGTCAAAATCACATTATTTGACGCCTAATTTTTAGTGTCGAACTGACATGTTTTTCGGACTGAGTATTCTAATGGATCCATTATAGTCCTAGGACCGTAATGGATTTATTATTCATACCGTAATGAAAATATCGTTAAACATACGAAAATTCATACAAAATTTATTGAAAGCAGTAACGTAGTTATGACACAATTTTTACAATATGTAATAATTTGTAATAATTTTATTCAAAGCAGTTAGGTAGTTAGATAGGTAATTACCTAGCAATTAAAATGTATAATAAAATTTTTACAATTTGATAAATTAATGGTGTTAAAACATCGGCTGAATGATTTATTGTTACGTTCTCTGTTTATTTCCTATATTGTTGATTTTTCGGTTCTAATGTCATAGAAGCTCATTCGATTTTAAAGATTTTTTGGGTTCAATGGAAAGATTACATCAAATGGAACACGTTAATTAAAAAAAAAATTTGCGAAGGAAGCACTTTTGACTCCAACAATTCAAAAAAGGTCACAAAAAATGAGGCTGTTTACCAAACATTTTCACGCAAAAACTCTCCCAATATGACGTTAATGATGAACGTTTACTTGCAATGTTGTCACACTTGATTTTCAAGTAGGTAAATGTCTCAGATCAGGTGTAAGTTTCATAAAGATGGAATAACAGCTACGCGCGCTTGTCT
>MU182374.1:215982-231113 GCA_016904865.1 Pissodes strobi | reverse complement strand
ACAAACGCGTATTTGTCTCATACTTTCGGGTTCGCTACGCGCGCTTGCCTCCTACATAACTCAAACTAACGAAATATTATTATTATTTTAATAAATGAAGCCATTAAGTGCATCCTTTTTTTATGTGCGTGCCACAGGGCACGAAAGGCTAAGGACTATAATCTACCTGTGAGGATACCGTGACTTATCTATAAAGAGTTGAAGCTACCGTTTTTTATAATCGATCAGAATTTACACTGGGCAACACCTACGCGTACGACAGCTGAGCCTTGCTAAACTAACCATAATCATAATTTAAAAAAAATAGTGTCATGTTGACATTTGCGCCAGAAATATATCATTTTAAAGTGCAAAAAACGGTTTTATTTGCGGTTTTTAAGAAAATACGCTTTATATTTACCTAGCAATTGATTGCCTATGGCTTCACCAATGTTTTTAAATTCTTATAGCCTCTTCGGCTCTGGCTCCAGGGTGTAAACAGCACAAGTCCTAGTTTAGTGACCCTAACGAAGCTGAAAAACCTAAAGAAAAAAAAATTATAATTTTACTAATAAGTATAATCCAAATTTAAAAAGCTTATCTTAAGCGCAAATTAAAATATGAATTATATAATAGAAATACATCACATTCTAACACTCATATTACGCTACCTATATTAAACGGAACGGCAATCCGCTAAAAAGCATCTCATAACAAATCGAAGGCATGCATTTAGACCGTCAATACTGGATTCACTATACCACAGTATAGGCAAGGAACAGTAACGTCAGTGAGCTCAAATCCCTTGAAGTATTGAGATCAAAGAGCACCGGCAGGCACCTGCTTGCTTGACTTTGCCGTCGTTGGATCACGTCCTATACGAGGGGACGTGCATTTCGTTAAATTTTATTGTCGCATGGAGTCAGTTTCTACTAATAAGTCATTTACAATTTAATTATTTTATAATTTCATTCGACACTCTAATTTTGATATATTTAGAAATAATATTTAAATTATAGATGCTTCACGACAGGCTCTTAAGAATGTGTGAAAGTTCAAATGATAATAAAACAATAAACAATGCATTTAATAACAAGTTTTGTGTAATGTAGCTTATAGTACAAAAATATTAATTTCTTCGAAATTAAAGACAAATTTAATACAAACCCAAACTAATATAACTCTAAGGTATTTAGTAACCCAAAACATAATATACGCAAAGTTTGTATAATAACTTTTTTCTACGACTGCCCTGAAAATAGACAAAAAAGCACTAACAACTGCTCTTGAAAACTGGACATTTCAAACATCGTGTGAAAAGTATACTTTGCACACGGCGTATGCAAAGTATACTTTTCACACGGTTATTCCGGTATTTAGATTAAAGGGCTTCGTCTCCGATTTAGAGCTTCGCCCTCAGAGATCCCTTTCCCAGATCTCTAAAAAAAGGGGGCCCAATTTTAGGGCTTCACCCGCCCAGTAGCACATTTTTGCAAAACTGTAGAAAATGGGACTCTCATGCCAGGGCCCCCTTTTAATGCTTGGGGCCCAATTTTAGGGCTTCTCCCTGGGTCTTCATTCCAAAATCTGTAAAAATGGTCCTCCCGTGTCATAGGCTCCATTCTAGGGTTCGCCCCCAGAGCCTCTTTTTCAAAATATATAGAAAATAGAGACCCCACACCGGTGGCCCCATTTTAGGACTGTGTCCCTAGTTATAGTTTAGCGAGAATCTCTTACTCACGTAGTTTCTTTCGCTAGGAATAAAAGTTTCTGATAAATCAATAATAAAAATTTTCCCATATAGGTAACATGTAAGTTTCTACCACACTCCCAGTGGGGCACCCAGACCCTGTATGTAGCAGTCGTAGAGAAATTATAGTGTGCTACACGTGCCGAAAAGACTTTATGACACTCGTCTACGGCTCGTTTCACCAAACTGTCTCATTGGTGTGAAAAGTCTTATTTTCAGCTTTTGTTGCACAATATACTATTTCTGTTTTGCGTTCAAAATGATTCCATTTTAATACGCAAATGCGTGTCGAAAAGAACTTCTTTTCGATACGGCTTTTGTTGACTGGTTGCTAGGATATTAACAAAATTGTGCAATGTCAAGGCCCACTATCAAAAATTTCGACACAGCTTTCAATGGGATTTCTAGTAATAAAGACGCCAAAAATGATAATATGGCCGCCCAACTGTTGATCGGGATTAGATTAATAGTTTTCATTAAAAAACCTGTAAAATAGAAAAAAAGAGTATAAAATACACGTTTTAAAAGACATTTAGCGCACTCGCACGTCGCGTCGCACGTTAAGACACTCCACGCAAGCGGGTCGTTTCCTAATTTAGTGATCATGCGAAAAAATATGGTATTTTAAAACAAGTGTCTTAATATTACTATTTTTTCACTATTAAAAAACGGTTCTTTATGGGCCGGAATCTTAGACTTAGATACGTAAACTACATATTTTCAGGCCCATAATAGTTTTATAACGTGAGCTACAATCTCTTCTACAAAACTAAACGACCCCTTTATGGTCACCACTCCCTTAACACCCGTAATTGAAATTTGGGGAAATGATGGTGTTTTTCCATTTGTAATTGGCATTGTTTTGGTTTATTTAGATATAAAATATTTTCGTTTTTATTGGTTCCACCCCTATGCTATGAATGGGAACTATAAGTTTAATCTTACATTTTATGATTAGCACAAAACCAAATGGTTTGAAAAGGGAACATGATTGATTAAGGAATGTATGGAGTGCACAATTTTATGAATAATATTTTCATGCCTAATTTTTATCTCATCCCTTTAAAAAAAAAAAAAAAAACAAGTAGGTAGGAATTTTAATTTTAATTCTAGATAATATTTACTCATACCTGAAAGGATCTTTTGGGAATCTAAAAAATAATTTTTTCAGTTTTATTGAAATAGTTATCCACTGCACAAAATCCAACCATCGTTATAGAAAACGCAACAACAGTCACTAAATAATGTCTCCCTCGCCCTCGTATAATACGTTTGTGCTAAAACTCCCCAGAGTTTCTGCGAGTCTATGGGAAAACTGGATTGAACCGCTCGTACCTCAGGCGGCAAAATCGAGATTTTTATGCATTTGACGCTACCGTTCACTAATTCTACCGTGACTATACAAACGAAAAGCAATGCTTGAAGGACAGCCAAGTGAAACGATACATAAAAAGAAAAGAGACAAAGCGGATGGGCCCACCGACCGATGCGCGACGCAACGATAAGTGCTGGCCAAAATGTGCTATCTTATTAATATTTTGATATACATTGTTTTTTTTTACGCTTTAGTGATTAGTTAGAAAGCGATTACCGGTTACATCAATACAGGGTTTTGTTAAGAAAGCTTTATATTGAATAATATTTACTTTAAATTTAAAGTACAGTACACGGACTACCCTAAACTTACTAATATTTCAATATTTGGGTACTAATAATGCCATGCATTTTTTTTGTAAGAAACTGAAACCCGATGATAATACATCAGCGGCATTGGCCGGCCATAATTAAGAATAATTTCAGATTCCCTTTTCCCTGTGCCCTATTCTTGTTTGAGATTTGGATTTGACGCCCTGCTCTTTTAATTTTTGTTTCGAAAGTTTAGTTAGTTTAGTACCTACCTATATGAGGGGTTGTTGTTTCTTTGTGGTTTAGTTTTGTTGGTTATAAAGATTTTGTGAATAGTTTTAGTGCTTTTTTTTTATTATGGAGTGCCAGTGCGACGACATTGTAAACTGTCTGGAAAAACGTATTAGCACTAAGCTCTTTACAAGTATGACATTTGCCGAAAAACAAAATGTTATTAAGATTGGTAGACCTAGCCCGGACTTGAAAATCGTGCAGCAACAAAAGAAAACCTCGATATTTTAATAAAAAAATTTATGACAATTATGTGGCTCTGCGGGTGTCGTCATAAAAATAAAATGTATTGTTGGCCATGCTTACTCTTCGGTAAAGAAGGAAATGCGTGGAGTAAACCTGGTGTATTGATTTAAATAATTTTTCAAATACCTCAAAAACAAGACCAGTCCACTAACCATTTTTTGCATAGTTTTGGCGAAAGGCTGTTTGCGTAAATTTTTTGGAAGCTCAAAATGAACGTTTTTGGGCCTGGCACCTGGGAAATTTTTGTGCCTCCGGCGCGGCTTACTCCTTATATGTCATTTTCTATTACATTGCCTACCCTCTTCTAATTGACACTGCACGCCAGTGACTAGTAACTAGGTGAAATTAGAATTTGAGCATTAGATTGGCCTCTGGTGCCAACCCCATCCAATATATCTGGGATAAACTGCAAAAAGCCTTTGCCCTGGGGCTAAGGTTAGTAGGTTAGCTTAGCTCTCAGAGAGATGCCACGAAGACTGCTATTATTTTGCCTAAAGGTGATTCACGCTATTAAGGTTTGTTAACACTATTTGTTTATTACTTACATTGATTGTTAAAGTTTCGCCTGTCTAAAACCGAAAAAAAAGTGTTTTATTTCAAATTTGTCTGTAAGAATAAAGATATTGAGATGAAGTATCACAAGTGATAGTGTGGATGGAGACGAATTCTGGATCATGACTTAATAAATGTCTTGATGACTCCGCATAAGACGTTTTCAATGTAGCACAAAAAAAACATGTGTTTCGTTTCCGTATATACATAAGTCAATATTTTTCGAAAGTAGCTGAATCTATAAAAAAAAATCGATGACTTTATCTAGTTGAACGAATAATGAAAATCTGTCTGACGAGAAAATTGGTTTTAACCTATACATTTCGCCTATAGTTCGAGTAGCCTTTTTTACGCCGATTTCTGTTCATAGTTTGCTTGAAAATAAACTTTAAATCAGCCAGATAATATGTTACTTCTTATTGGTAAATTGTTTCGGTAATACAATAAATAATAATGTTTATTTATAGCACATATACATTTAGATTATCTGCTAGATGGATCATATTTAAACAATAAAGAACATTGAAGACAAAATATATTAACTTACTTCTACAGTATGGCATATTTACATAGATGAGCAACTGATATGTGGAACAAAAACGAACACGTAAAAAGCGATACTATTTCCTGTTCATCGGTGTTTAGCCAGATATTTCGACGCCTAGCTTCATTATCAGTGGAAAATTGTCTGACTGTGATGGCTGATGCTTCCGGTCTTCAAAGGTATGGGCGAGTGAGCGTATGTAATCGGAGCAGGAGCATACGCGAGTGGAGCGTGGGCGTAGGCGACTGGAGCATGGGCGTAGGCGTACGTAATTGGTGGAGCGATTGGGGCGTGAGCCGTGACGTAAGTTGGTGTGGCCAATGAGGCGTGGGCAACCTATGCAACAATAGTAATA
This sequence comes from Pissodes strobi, assembly GCA_016904865.1. NCBI lineage: Eukaryota > Metazoa > Arthropoda > Insecta > Coleoptera > Curculionidae > Pissodes > Pissodes strobi. The sequence continues at coordinate 225,770 of MU182374.1, read as the reverse complement.
TTACTTTTAGCCTTGATAAGGCAACATTTAAAGTCAACCTCTTTAGCTTATTCCGAGGCTTATTCATAAAATAAATTTGCTAGTTATTTCACGTACCGATTGAATCTCCTCAAAATCTAAATATTTTTTTGTATAACATGTACTATACTTAATGTATTAAATTTAATAGTTTTTAAAATAATTCCATTTATTCTTATGTAACGACATTCAAAACCCATCCCTCTGGTTAGGTCCACGCGAAATTTTGAATCTCAAGCCGCTGACACATTGGAACGTTGCCGTTCGTTCGCATTCGTTTGCGTTGCTACCCGCTCGCTGGAAGCGTTCCTCATGGTCTGCCACACTTGAACGAATGACTTGAAATATTTGCAACGACAGCATTCAATCAATTCGCGCCCCTAAAGAAAACTGATATTCTTTTTTATACGCGTCCACACTACAACCTTTCTGCATTCGCGGCAAGGCATTGCCTTTTGATATTTTTGATTTACCGACAGGCGACAGGAACCCTTCGCGGCCATTCGCGCTCTCATAAAATCGCTGGAAATGACAGTCGACACCTACAAAGGAATGGGGGCGAATCGTCAGCAATGCGAACGAATGGAAGGAAACCTTCGTTCCAATGTGTCAGCGGCTTTAGGCGTATGTGGAAATAAAGCAACTACGACCGACGCGACGTGAGAATGTCATCATTGTTTATTCCTGATGGTTACAGATTGAACGTATTTAAAATATTTTAGGTAGTTATATTACAGAACTTCTGTAGGAATGTGCTATTCAGAAGGAGAAAAAGAACTCATTTTAGAAATATTTTTAAGAGCAAATAATAGCGTTAAATTGGCTCAAAGGAAACTGCATGTTCCACGCAGAAAAACGTTCCATCGAATTTATAAAAGTTTCAACAGCTAAAGTCTAGGCCGAAAGAAAAAGGACAGTGAAAGAAGGCGAAAATAATAATTTGAGTATATTACTAAAACTTAAAGAAAATCCAAACATTTCTATAAGACGAATATCAAAATGTGTAAGAGAAGAAAATGAGGATCCAAAAAAATACCTCTTATGGAAGGATTTAAAACACTCTTAAAAAGCCGGTTATAAGGCTTTTAAAATTAGGCCTACATCCAAATTAACGCCGAGACAAAGCGGAAAAAGGGTTGAATTTTATTAAACTGTCTTTGAATTAGCCAAAACAATAATTATTTGAAAACTGTATTTTGGACCGACGAATCATCACTTTCAACTAGTGACCTGATCAGTTGAAAACATACAGCAAATAATGGGCCGCAGTAAATATCCACTGCTACAGGGAATATCAATTCATGGTCGCCAAACCGTCAATGGTATACAATTTTAAACATCAAAATAATATGTCCGTTTTCTTTGATGGCACTTTAAACGGAAGCCGATACTTCAGTTTTCTCCAGTAAGAACTAGACAGCTATTTTGATGATCTGCCGCTGGAACAGGTGGGAAACATGGTCTCCCAATAGGACGGGGTTCCACCGCACAATGTACTAGCTGTCAAAAACCATCTAATTCAAAGGTTCAATGAATGGATTGGAAGGGATGCACCAATAAATTGGCCACTTAATAGTCCTGACCTGACGCCGATGGATGCGGTTTTGTGGGGAACTTTAAAGATGGCATATATTTGAATATTCGAATACAAATTTACCGAATATTCGAATAAGTAGGTACTACAATTTGAAAAATTCCTAGTTCTAGTTTGTCCTAGTAACTCTCATTGCAAAACGTGGCTTTAGTCTGTCATTTAAATGTGGATTTATCTTATATACTATTCCAATCTATCATTTTAGAATTATTAAAGTTCTTAGGGCAGAAAACTTTCGTAGATTATTATTTAAAAGCCTTTTAAAGTGCCGAGAAATACTGATGAACGGCATTTATTGATTTATGGCAACTGTTTTTTTTTTAATACGTAAGGCTCTAATTTTTTTTTATGAACAGCGTTAAATTTTCTGTATGTATTTGCCTTTGCCTTGCATAAAAAATATGTTGTTTTTGTGACTTTATAATGACGAACCTTTAACATAAACAAATTTAAAATTTTGTTAAATGTGGACCAAATCACGTTTACCATACTTAAATTATTATTTTACATGTTGTAATTGATTATAAATTTTATTAATTGCCAATTATTCAATTTGTTACTGCTTGGAGTTAGTCCACTTTTGCGCTGAACCCTTCGAATATGTCTTGTCGTTTTATTAAAACGCTTAAGCAGACTTACCGTGAGAGGCGCATGAGCAATAGTCAAAGGCGCAGCAGCATGAGTAAAAGTTAGGGGTGCCGGAACATGAGATACAGCGACTGCAGGAGCGTGGCTGACTTCTGGAGTGACGTGATGCAATGGTTCCTTCTTTACCACAGCGTTAAAACCATTTACCGAGTCAGCGAAATAGTCTACTCGTCTTCGAGAACCATCAGGCTCGACGAGAGAATACGAACCCTTAACGACATCACCGTCCCGGGTTTCTTCCTGCGATTTTTGGTCTCCGGTGTGAGGATCCTGAAACATGCAAGTGGCTTAGTAATCATTTCTTGTAGTTTTGTTGAGCGTGGTTTTTTATTTAATACCTGAAGACAGTCTTGGATAGATAAATAAATCCCGATTTTTTGAATGAATATAAAAATATCTATATTATATAATATAAAACATAACAGATACATATTATGTATATATAAAGCTTCAAGTTGTAGAAGTATTGCAGTGTGTACTACGTTGGCGTTGTAACAAGTACAAAACTGTGAACATTTAAATCTGGTATGCAAATTGCGGCAACAGATCTACTTCCTAGATCTGTTATTGCGGCACGTTTACTAGAAGATCAAGCTGAGTTGAAAGCAGAAAAATATACCTATTCGTTAATTTTACATCAAAATCTTCAGATTTACTCGAAGGTGTAAAATTTGAAAATCGCGGTATTAAAATCGATTCGAAAAGCTGAAAAAGTATTCCAAAGTGAAATTGATATATTGGAAGGACGGGCCTCTGGAGTTCCTTAAGAAAACTAAATTTAAAATGAAGAACAAATTAAGAAGAGAGTGCTGTTGTACATACAAAATATAATGAAAGTCATCATCGATACGGGATATGCTTTTGGGGATCTTCTTCTCAACATCTTTTTAACTCGCTGTTTATTTTGCAAAAGAGAGCCCCAAGATATCTTTGTCGGGCTGCACCCAGAGATTCCTGTAGGCCTCCGTTTCTTGCCCAGAGAATTCTTACCCTACCCAGTATTTTTCTATTGGAGACTGTGTGTCTGATGTATAAGAAACATGCAACGGACATTGACAGGTCTTCTTGCCATAATACAAAAAGCGCGCGCATTATTGGCTTGCCCATTCCTTCTTCTGGTCTTATTCAGAATTCACTGTTTTATAAGAGCAAAAAAATATTCAATAAACTTCCCCAGAGACTTCGGAATGTCTCAAACTTAATAACGTTTTGAAGGGATGTTAAAAGACTTGGTCGAGAAGGCCTAGTATTCAGTCGACGAGTTTATGACGGGTAATTTAACGTAGTCCATGGATGTTTAATTTTATAAGTGTATAGGTTTATTATTTACCACTAATTTTGTTTTTTATGTGATTTAGATTAATGTATTTTAACTGTTGACATATTGTGAATTAATTGTAATCGAGATTGTAATTGTATTTTGTTATATTTAAATGTATTCATGTCATGTACTGCTTTTCAATGAGAAATGATTTCTTCTGATAATAAAGCTCTATTGATTGATTGATTGAATATAATTCTTGAGTAGGTACCAAATGATTCATTTATTTGTTTGACTTGAAGAAGCCAAGTTTTGCAAAAGTTACTTTTCTCAATAAAATCTCCAGATTAACACTATGATGTGAAAACCCAAATAATGTTTAGGTCTATTCCCTACTGTTGCCAATGCGATCTTGATGTTTCCAATAATATGTACCTAGTTTTAGCTTCCAAAAAAACTACTTTTAATTTCTGAATATGAGAATACAAGCACTAAAATTAATTAATGTTAAAACAACCATTCAGTTCGACTTCTGTGCGCCAAGTCCCCTTTATCTTTTTAGGTGCAATAATAATCACACATGATTTTGTTTCTTGCTGAAGGTTTCTGCCCTGGTCGCACTCGGAATACATAATATTATTTTGCAAAGCGCAAACATACCCCCACCTTGAAAGGGTATACCGCTTTCAATTCTTTAAGTTCAAGTTGAAAGAATAAAGAACATGATCACTGTTCACATTCGTCACTGCATGGCCTGACGAGCGCGTTTAATTAATCCACTTTTAGTTTTTAGAGTCACGACCCGACATTTGGCGTCAGGGCCTTTATGTAGAGTTACGACTCGACCAAGGTTCTATTTTAGTGGAGGTAAAGAATCATCCTTAACTATCACTAGCTGTCCTTCCTTTAAATTGAATTGCTCAGTTTTCCATTTTTCCCGTTTTTGCAACTTTATACGACATATTCTGTTGCCCACCGAGCCAAAACATCTGCAGGTGTTTCTGTAAACACTGAAGCAACGTTTGATAAATATTAGATACCTGTGTCTTGCTTGTCCTGCAAGTTTGACGTTTGCTTACATTTTAATTCAAAATGCTGTATGACATGATTTTGGATACCTACATAAAATTATAATAATTTTATGTTTTGATTTCAGAGAGGTATTATGAAAAATATCGTTCATTACACGTCCAGAAACAGCTTTTCCCGTGCTTGCACGACTTCCGGTGTTCGGCTACGCCCCACCCAAGAAAGTGTCGTGCGCGCACCGAAAAAGCCGAGTTTCCGGACTGGTAATGAAATATACTATTACCCGACTTTTAACTTTACCAGTTCTCCCTCTAACCTTGCCGATGTGTTAGTGATTGCACAGGAAAATGGGTTCAAAAGCCGATGAGTCAGGGCTATTTTTAAAATATCCTCAAATCGTTTTTCGATGTCAGAATGGAGAGGGAGCCTCGACCTGTCAACAGTAGGATATAGGCGACCAAATCTTTGTTGCCGAGTTTGTTGACTGTTCTAATAACAAAATGCCATAAGCTATGGAGGCGTTTATCAGACTATTTGCAACTGGACGCTGACGATGAATGACGCAGTATATAACGAATATATTGGTCGTCTTTTTTTTAAATATGCCAGAAAGATCCCACAGCACAGTATTCGGTGACGGTATAAACTGTGCCCGCAGTGTCCTATTCTCGCCGGTGCACCATCAGTAGCTTCTCTTTTCTAGATTCTCTTTTAGTATCAATTTCCAATTTTTTGTCAAATAATAATTATTGGCCACTGTTTTTCATTTTCTGCGAATCGCATGTAGGCCTTCGTTTCCTAGCAAATTTGACTGTGGACAACTGGGATATTTTTAAAAAGTCACCTCATATGGTGACTTTTTAAAAATATCCCAGCTTTCAACACCTTGAGCCATTTCGTCAATTCTTTGCACTGCTTTCTACTAAAGGAAATTTTCTCCATAAAATAAAACGCTGGCATATAGTCAGTGTCGATAGAATTTCCTTTAATGATTTAACAATACATTTTGAAATATTGTAAGATGCACGTCCCATCGTCATTTTAAAGGTTTTTCTTGAATTTCTTGAGAATAAAGAGTTCCTTATCCACTTTTATTATATGATTGTAGTCTTGCAAGTTTCATGAGGTGCACCTGAGAAAACTATTTACAACACTGTTCATTTCTTCCTATGGTTTCTGGATTTAATAGTCGCAATTATTCGATTATGTATATTCAATCTTTATGCATTGTTTCTTGTTTAACAAAAAAACATTTAATTATTGTTCATTGAATAAATAGATAGTGTTAAAATTGCAATGTAGGTCTTTTTGAACCCAGAAAAAAATTGACTTTTTTTAAATTTGCAATAAACATTTGTATTAATGATTTTTGTTATCTAAGTATTAAAAAGTTCGTAGATTAATAGGAGAGAAAGTAAATTGTATATAATGGTGCCTTCAAAATGCTGTAAACAAGAATTTTTTTTAATGCTTTGAGAATACAGTTTTGCGTCCTTTAAACACTGTGAAACTTTTTCATCAACTTTATCGTTGGGACAAATGCTTCCGTTTTTTATTAATTAACCAGTTTGTGTGTGCTAATTAACCAGTTTGTGTGTACGTTCAACTAATAGAAATGGAGTTGCCCCTATTATTGTCGTATTCTACTTACACTTATTCCATATTCGTATTTATATTGTGGATGGGCATCATATGGTTCTGCTGTTTTCACAGCTAAAGTTGGTGCATGAGCTACTACAGTGGGCGTCCCATATGGTTCAAAAATGGGGCTAGATTTCACGGAAATAGTTAGAAGGGCTACTGTAAGACCAACCTACAATAAAAGCAAAATATATTTAAAATAATTGAAGACAATTTCGGTAGTAAATGTATAAAAATAGTCTTTATAGAAAATACCCATATTTTTCTATTAACATGTATTTTGCTGTAGTTTTAATTATGCATTATTCTATTAAATACTACTACTACGTTTAAGATTGCTATAACCTAATCATCAACTTTTTATATCGGCTAAAGTTTCATTCCATTTACCACAGGTCAACGGCGAGCTGCGTTTCAAATGTTATGCATCTCGGCACATTTAATTAGATGAGAGAACAGTTTTGATGTCAGAATAATATTCATGGTGGGTTAGTGAATAATCCATTGTGCACCAGGCTGATCCAAAACGGGCTTTTCCTTTTTTTACTTCTTTTAACCTGAACGTTTTCAGCTGAATATCTAATCTGTGCCTTTTTATTGAAGTATTATTTTACATATATGCATTTCTGTGACATATTGATTTTAGCTATTGCTATTTTTTAAACTTGTATTTTTTGTATATTATCAATAAGTTTTGTTAACAAAATACAATATATTTGACATAATAACCCTTGTTCTTAATTTGCGTACTATTGAAACGTGGAAAAGCAAATTTGGACTGTTTGAGTAAATGCTAAAAAATTCACAGCAAATTGCAGAGTTTATATTGAATTCTAAGCAACAGCTCGGGCAAACTGCCGGCAGTATTTCTACAACTATACAGGGTGTCCCGAAATTAGTGTAAAAGATTTTAACAGCGCATTCTACATATAAAATAGACCCTAGCTTCCTTAATAAACATATGTCGAAAAATGCACCCTAACAGAGTTACAGTCCTTAACAGGTTTCCTCCTGAAGATGGTTTTTAGTACATATTTCAGAAACGGTTACAGCTATGCCTTTGAAATTTTGCTATTAGGGTAATTTTAGCATGCGTATTATGTTTCTCAAATTAGAAAATTCAAATTTTAATCAGAGGAGTGACATTTGGGGTGGTAAACGCAACTGAACTGTCATAACATTTTTGTGGGTCCACTTTTAAAGTTTTTTCTTTTAAAAACTGAAAATCTGGCTTTTTCTAGGTAAAAAAGTTACTCTTAGTTTGTATCGCTAAGATGCACTGCTTATGAGTAAATTGACTTTGAAAATCTTGTGTTGCGTTACTTGCATGATGATAAAATCCGATTGCATGTAATATAGCCAACTAAAAACAATACTACATTCATTTGGATTTTATCATCATGCAATAACGCGTCAAAATATTTTCAAAGCCAATTTTCTCATAAACGATGCATATTAGCGATACAAATCAAGAGTACCTTTTTTACGTAGAAAGACCCCAGAAAAAAATTTAAAAGTAAACCCACAAAATTGTTATGACAGTTTAGTTGCCTTTACCACCCCAAATGTCACGGCTCTGACTAAAATTTTAATTTTCTAATTTTAGAAACATAATCCGCATGCTAAAATTACCCTACTACCAAAATTTCAAAGACATAGCTGTAACCGTTTCGGAAATATGGATTAAAATCCATCTTCAGGAGGAAACCTGTTAAGGGCTGTAACTCTGTTAGGGTACATTTTTCGACATATGTTTATTAAAGAAACTAGAGCCTATTTTATATGTAGAATGCGCTGTTAAAATCTTTTACACTAATTTCGGGACACCCTCTATAACCCTTCAAAGGCTTGCCCAAACATATCGTATAATTCAATATAAATGCAACTAATTTCCTTAATTTCATAAAATGTTAATCGTGTCGGATTGCACCATTTCAAACACCCATGGATAAAAGTAAACTTACAAGCGATAAAGCAGACGATGTGCTACTTTTTACCTTAGTATTATTAGGACTTCAGCTTGAAATATTAGGCTCCCAAGCACAATAATAACAACCCAGATAACCCATTATCTGGGACAACAACACGGGGCTCATCCTTATGCAACTACTCTCAATTCTAAGCTTATGGACATAACATTCTAAAATCTTTGGTAAGGCAGCTAGAAGGCAAATGGTTGGCATTTGCATCTATAAAGAAGTCGCTCTAGCAGAATGTAGTGAATCTGCTGCCTAGGGCACTCGGTGTCACTTGTCAGTCCGCTTAAGATGTTTGCCATTTATTCGAATTTAGGTAAGCTCACAATTTTCTGAGAGCTAATTCAAATTTAAATTAAAATTGGTTTGGTTGTCATTTGTATACTTATCTTTGAAGCCCAACACAACGATATGTGTACAATTCAAAAAATTAGATTAGTTTAAAATTCAAAAAGCTCTAGAGAAATCGAATAATTAGATTAGTTTACCGTTTTAACGTTTTTTACATAATTTATATTATATATAACTACAAAGACAGAAAACACCAATAAAAAATTCAAAAACATATACAGTAAACAATTACAGGGATATCCACTATATTTTAAATAATGGGTATCTTCGTTATTATTAGGTTCTTCCCGAGTTTGTCCTGACCAATCAGAAAAGCAAATATAAAAAAAATTATTGAACATCAGTAGTTATTGGTTTTTCAATTTGGACCAGTTTTTAAATAGAACACCTGGTATTTTATTTCAGTGTTTTTTTCACACCCGTTTTAAAATTGTTATAAATTATGTTTTATTTCTATTATTTTCTCACGCCTTGTTTCAATCATTGTATTTCTCGCAAGTTGTCATGGTTGTTGTTACCTACTGTACTTTTTGACATTCTGGCGAACCGAACAATATACCCGAGAATATACCTATTATTTTCAATTACTAGACCATGGAAATTTGAAATTTATTAGATCAAATATACCTATATTAAATGTTGCAGATAACTGATTTCGACATTTTGAGTACTTGTTAAAATAATTAAATTAACTATCCAATGTTTTTTATAAGAAAACATTTTCTCAATTTCATTATTGCCGTCCACTGTCCTTACGGAAGAACACTCTTCCAAAAAGGGTAAGCATAGAAGCAAATTGTCTGTAAAACAAAAACATATTTATCTAAAGAGTGTGTTGTGACGAGCTTCCATTAGAACTTTATTGGGATAGACTTTTGATATTTTGGGGTTTTATGTTTTTGAGAATGCCTACTCGAAATAAAATAACATTTTCACTCTAGCTTTACCGATTACCATGGTGATGAATAGCAACTTATTTTTTAGCGGAACTGTGGATATGGTTCGTTATAAAAACCTAAGTCAATTTTACGTAATACTTCCTATTGGTATGTCTAATCGTTTTTGAGATATTTGCCCATTTTATATAAACAAAAACCTCCTAAATACAGGTAGGTATTTTTATCATCATTGTTTATAACCTGGGGTAACCACACTTAATCTATATATTCTGAATTTATTTTGGCTTAATAATGCCATCGGAGTTAGCTTAGTTTTAAAGCCATATAAATTAACTTTAAAACTAAGCTAACTGCGCTGATTTATGTCTAAC
>MU182374.1:178290-192581 GCA_016904865.1 Pissodes strobi | reverse complement strand
CATGAAGATAAAGAAATATTTATGCAAATAATGTTAATAACAATATCAAAATATATACACATCTTATGCCATCAAATATTAATTATCAATGAAAATAGAAGAAATATTACGAAAATTATGTTAATAACAATATTGTAAACGATTAATTTTTTTAGCAACACGTTTTATTTCGCCAATATTATACAGCCACTAATATTTCCGCCTTACACCTTAAAACTTCGCCATTATAGTCATCATAATTACATAACGCCATGAGTCGACTCTGCTGTCGTACAATAACTATATCTACGCCTTATTTCTAATCTATCTATATACTCCGTATTATATAACACCATGACTAGATTCGCCTTCCAGGGTTGTCACGTCCTCGCCTATTTGAACGTCGCCTCTCCAAAATTTGCTTGTTACATTCGGCCATCCTGCAACAATTAATGCCCTCATTAATTTAACTCGCCAGTAAATCAACCAGATCTTATCGATCTGTGCATTCGCCATAACACTAAAACGCCTACACTAAGAGTTTCGCCTGTGGTTGCAACCTTACGCCTTTTATCGAATATCACCTTTATATTACGCCTTTGTCAGATTCTCACTCGCCTTTTGCTATCTCAATAGAAGTTTGGACCTTAAATCGCCATAGGTCTCGCCTTTCGCCAACAGAGCATTCGCCATTTGCACCTCGCCAGTTAAACTCACTTGCATGCACCTTTCAACCTGACCATTCGCCCTTTGCACCTCTCCAGTCAGACTCACTTGCATGCACCTTTCAACCTACCTAACCTTTCGCCCTCGGTGTTTTACACCTCGCCTCGCCAAAAAGTCAGCAAACGTCTTGCTCGTAAACGCCAGCCCGCGCCAGCAGTTGGAAATAGTACGCCTTGGGTACCCAAAATTCGCCAAACGCCTCTCTCAATTTGAGAATCGCCTCAGAAGACCGCAAAGTCTTCGTCGCCTTCGCCTGCGCATGACCCTGGACTTCCTTGCCCCTCCAATTCCACAATATCGGTTGATGGACGCCGATATCTGTCAAAAGAGGACAGAAAGCCAGTATACAAGTCGCTAGGGGAAGAGTAACCAAATGCCCTCGCATTCGCCTGTAGATCGAGAGGTAGACCGTCAATCAGACACGAAAGCGCCTTTGTGCCTGAAAGCCCACACCTTTCGATCAACGCCATTTTATCATGATAATAATGGGTCATGGTTTCGCCGTCCAATTTAACCCTCGCTATCATCTCCTTGAGAACCTGAGCGAAATCATGTACTCTAGGAAACGCCTTTTCAAGAGACGCCTTCCAGTCTTCCCATGAGAGGTCATACTTATCGAGCCGATTAAACCAGCCCCTTGCTGCGCCTTGCAATTTCGCCTGCATAAAATACGCTCTCTCATAGTTCGACCATTCATGAATATCGCCCAACTGATCAATTTTGCTCAACCATCTGACTACGTTACAGTCCCGACTGTCAGGATCGAAAGGGTCAAGAATGTCACCGCCTGCCCTTGCCCTTGACCCCATACAGCCCAAACTGCAAGCGGAGTCCGCCTTATCGCTACAAGCATGCTCTACTACCGCCTGTGGAGCGCTCTCACCTGATTTATCGCCTTTTCTGATGCCCTTGATACCGCCAGTATCAACGGTCGCCCTTTGTTTCGTCGCCTTTACCATTTCGGCCGCCTTTTGCTTCGCCGCCCTTGCCATTTCGGCCGCCACAATCTGCTGGATACTAGTTGCCAAACCGCCTTTCAACAGCTTATGTACCATGGAGACTGTTTCGTCTTCCATCGCCGAATCGCCTTCGCCGTGGTGCACCGTCGCTCAATTCCAACTCGTAATCGAGCTCTAACTCGTCACTTCTTCCTTCCTCCATAGGAAAGCACTTGAAAAACGCCTTTTAAACACCAATGCCAATAAACACAGTTAAAATACGCCACAATTTTTACAATAATCACTAATTAATTAGCTTAGCACACACTTGTTTATTATTATCGTCAATATCTGAAAAATCGCCAAATGTCAATCCACTGTCAAGGATAGCAACAAACGCCCGCCTTTTGTTATGAGTTTTTGTGATATCGCCACACACACAAAAAGAAGAAGATGCCACTGCGATTTAACTCGCCGAAATCGCGTATTTGACCGTTCTCCACAACAAATAACACAATACGTAGGTTATCCCGACTTCTGATCTGTAAACGATTAATTTTTTTAGCAACACGTTTTATTTCGCCAATATTATACAGCCACTAATATTTCCGCCTTACACCTTAAAACTTCGCCAGTATAGTCATCATAATTACATAACGCCATGAGTCGACTCTGCTGTCGTACAATAACTATATCTACGCCTTATTTCTAATCTATCTATATACTCCGTATTATATAACACCATGACTAGATTCGCCTTCCAGGGTTGTCACGTCCTCGCCTATTTGAACGTCGCCTCTCCAAAATTTGCTTGTTACAATATGAAAATGTATACACATGTTAGTCCATCAAATATTAATTATCAATGAGATTAGTAGAAATATTTATCCGAATTATGTTAATAACAATATGAAAATGTATACACGTTATACCATCAAATATGAATTATCAATGAGTATAAAATATATAATCGTACAAATTATGCTATTTTATAATCACAATATTATAAGTTTCATTTTACCGACTTGTAATGACATATTGCAACACAGAAGCAAAACAATTCACCAAAATAAACTGTACACTCCGATGGTTTCTGACTCTCTATTTTTCGTTCTCGAGCAATACCTTTCGGATCTCCTCCAAAAAACCTCGCAAAAACTCGCCTTCAATTTATGACTTCTTTTTATCTTTTACATGTATAAGGGGTGTCTCAAAATATACACATATATAGGGTGTCTTAAAAATTAATGTATCAAGTCTAATGAAATAGTATTTTAAAGATGGGGGTTATCTCACTATTTACATCCAAAACAGTGGAATTTATTTATCCACTCTGTTTTTAGTTAAAACAAAAACAGTTAACGAACTTTTAATCTGAACTAGCACTTTCATAAAAAGAATTTCAAGTTCGAAACTATAGTGGAGCATTTACCAATATTTTTGATAAGAAAACAAATTGCGAACCAATTGACAACAAATTACTATCCTCTATAGTCACGAAGAAGCTGATACTAGGATTTTGTCCATTATACTCTCTGCTAAACATTGTATGTATTATTTGACATGCATCGTGGACTCCAATGACACGGATGTACTTGTACTTCTGGTACATATTAAAAATATATATATTTCTAGAGAATTTGGGGTAAAATGTGAAAGAGGAAATTCGGTGCGATATGTGGCCGCTCATGATATCAACCTAGAAGAAAAACTTGCAAAAAAATTACCTGCATTTCATGCTCTAACGGGTTGTCATACAACCAGCCAGTTTTCATGATTAGGAAAAATAAAATGTTGCAAAATGTATCTAAACTATTCCGATTATTTAGACGGTATTGAGTCCAGGAATTTTCAGATGGCATGTTCAATGACATAGAGAAATTTATCATAATATTATTTTCAACAAATCCAAACATTTCGTCTATTAATATTTTCAAGAAACTATTGGCCTATTCATCGCTAATTGAAAAAACTAGCCCCTACAAAAAATAGTTTAAAATTTCGCAGTATGAGAGCACATTATCAAACTAAGGTTTGCTTCAGTTCTTTAGAACCAAATCCCCTATTACCAGAGGTGACAGAATACGGATGGAAATTTGAGGAGGCAGGCGATATCCAAATCATCCTCAATTTTAACAACACCAGCATTTCCTTCGGATGTAAAAGTATTTATTGCATGTGGATGTAAAAAAAGGTAAATTATTATTATATTAAATAGGTACATAATAAAACTCAATCAAATAATTTTTTATTCGATTGTATGGAAGCAAGCTTGTAGACGTAGAAGAAATTAAATAGGTTGCATAGGATCATGCAAAAAATAGTGGAAGGCAATATTGAAGTCATTGGTTTGACACAATGACTTCAATATTGCCTTTCACTATTTTTTGCATGATCCTATGCAACCCATTTAATTTCTTCTACGTCTACAAGCTTGCTTCCATACAATCGAATAAAAAATTATTTATTGAGTTTTATTATGTACCTATTCCTGAAGAAGATACAGACACTGAAGATAAATAGATTTTTTACATTTTCAGTTTTTCTATTCTGAATAAAAGCTAGTCTTTTTTTTAACAGCAGTTGGACTAAGTATATGATTTTTTTTCTACTTCTTTATTACCTAGCAACGTATAGGAAAAATACATTTCAGTATAATCGAAAATGTCTTCATTGACTTTATTCAATTAATAATAGCTATTATTATTATTAGTATTCTAACCCGTAGTGGTGTAAAAGCACTTATTGTATTGTACAATAGGCGCGAGAGAGAGCAAGCTATGAAGAAAAGTGAGATACGAGAGTGCTCGGGAAGAGAGAGATCGGCCGGTCGCTGCTTGAAGAAAATTACTTTTTTACATTTAATTCTATTTTTCCATTACCAAAAAAAAATTATTCATGCACCTATGTATTCTAAATACTTAGGCAAACTTTTTCCAAGAATAAAAATTTTTGATTTGAGCCTTCATTTTGGAGAGAATGCGAGGTGAATACAAAAATGAGGATATTTCAATCAGATTTTGCCCAGGTTCGAAGCGAGATATTTCAATTTTTTGATTTATTTTGACATAAGGGCCAATGTAATCTGCATATTTCAAGCAATGATAAAAAATATAATTCGTACAAAAATGTAGATGAATTATATATGAAAACATTCATAATTTAATATCCTACACGTTCATATAACAATCTCGATTTTTAGGTATACTGCCCTTTTGCCCGTTATGATTTTTTATTACCTTCGGATTTTGAATTAATATAATAAAGCCTTCATTCTGTGAAAATTTCAGCTTGTCACCCCAATGTGCCCACAGAAGTCAAAGTAAGTTATAAGTAGCACTCTACTCGTAGGCGAATGCGTTATTCCCATGAATAAAAAAGGGTACTTTACACATGGGTAGCATACAAAATTTTATCTACTACCGAAAAATATAAGAAAAAACAAAAATAATATTAAATTGCTTTACGCACTAGTGCGTAAAATAACTTCTTGTTTTACGCACTGCACATTAAAAATGCCTCTTTTACGAATCATAGAGAGTGCGTAAAGTGAGTATTTTATGCACGGTAGTAGAAAAAATATTTTCTGTTGTCAGACTTATTCGCCTTTCAGTACTTGTCAGATTGGTTGTTGGAAGATTATATCACAGCTTATTCAATAACCAGCTACTCATCTTGCGGCGGCATCCTTTGATTTGGGAAAGTCAAGTGAACATTTTAGAAAAGGGCCATGAGTTAATATTTTTCTAAACGTCTGGGCATCTGAATAATACTTTTGACAGTTCGTTTAATTTAAAATATGATGTTTTATCGTCTAAAATCCGTTTGAAAACGATTTTAAATGGCAAAATTGTATAAAAATCCGAAATTTCCGGTCTTTTTAGGGCAATAGCCGTAGCTTCGGACGAATTTGTCCTGGATTTTGAAGCGAATATTCATTTTAAATTCGGTTCGCTTCGTGTCATTACATTGGTATTGCCTGAAAAATCACGCGACCGTGAAACTGAACCGTTCAGGGTACTGCCAGGATGCGCAGTGCCCGACACTCCAACTTTCCGATTTCGGTAGAGATGATTAGCTGGTTATTGAATAAGCTGTGATTATATGTTTGCTTCGTATTATATCACTGTGGGTTAAACGTTAATTAACTTGTTTTAAATTTTTCTACTTCTGCTTTCATAAAAATTAATTAACTCTGACCCTGTATTTTACTTAGTTAATAAAATCGCTATAACATCGTTCAGTATTTGGTTACGGTCTTTTATTTGTGTTTTTATCACGACTTAGAGACAAGAAAAACCTACAATTACATGTATGTTTTGCCTGTCGCTGAGCCTTTGTGTATTTTGTTCACCAATTATTATCGATTTTGTTTTTTATAAGCTTATGTTTTTCAACAGGATGTTTCCCAAATAAATTTAAAAAGAATACGTAAGCATAAAGACTGTTTATAAGAAGAAATGTTAATTAATAATTGTATCTAGCATATTTAGTTGAAATCAATAAATATTGAAATTGTCTATTTCTTTCATTTAATCTCATCCGTTTGTTAGTAGATACTTTAATTTCCAATGTTATTATCTACAAATTAAACTCGCCTGCTTGTGAATGCATTCTTTATAATCAGAAGTATAAAATGCAACATTGATAAAAATGATGAAAATGGTTCAAATCGCATCCACGAATTTAAAACGATCAACATAAAAATTACGCATGTCTCCGAACATGCCCAAGGGATAATCGTTCCAAATAAATGTATAAAATAAACATTGTTTTTGGTAACCATCGTTTCATACTCATAGTAACTCTTATAATATTTTAATTATTATTGAGATTGTGAATATAATAATGTTGATATTTTAGCAGTAAGTTATTATATATTGTGGTAAAATAAGGATAATTAGAATTTAATAACAACGGGCCTTCGAATTTTGTGTGGACAGAAGGGCCATATTTACTCATATTGAATTATTATTGAGATTTTAAATATAATGTTGGAATTTTAGCAGTAAATTATTATAATATTGTGGTCAAATAAGACTAATTAAGATTTAATAACAACGGGTCTGCTGAAAATTTTTTCCAAAATCCGATTTTATTTTGAGTTTTGATTTCTTTGACTTATATTGCGGTTTTTACTGGGCCTCATTTGACTGTCTTTTGTTTTAAAAAAGTGGTATCGTTACATTTAAATTTTGCGAGAAAATCTGACTTGTCATTATGTCTGCAAACGCCCTCTATCGGCTATGTAAGAATTCGCAATCACCCTATTCAAGTCACGGTTGATAACCTAAGAAATGCTGTTTCCAACGACTCCAAGTTTATTGAGGTCCGTTCAGCCATTTTGAAGTTATGGAGATTTATTTCCAAAAATATTCGAATACCTCCACCACTTTCCTTTAAGAGATAGAGCAAAAATTGTTTAACAAAAAAGTATCGAATTTATTTGGACCCTAAAATGGCAATGCATTCTACTATCTTTAATTTTCGAAAATTTTGGAAAAGGGTTTTAAAAATTTAGGTGGGCATTACCCCCCTTGGCGGCCGTTTTGGAAACTTAAAAATAATTTCCAATATTTTCTCTTGGCCACTTTAGAAAAAAATATATCGTAAGTCTTTACGTCACTTACTTTTCGAGATATATCCGAGTGCCATTGTTAGTTGGCCCGGTAAAAGCAAGCGTCCTTTTCGATGCTGCTTTCGGATTTATATAGATAACTCCCCTACACCTTGACATCTAATTTTAATTCCTTTATTTAATATTTGACTGTCTTTTTCAGGGTCATCATGGAATGTTTGATAATACCCCTACAAGAGAAACTGGAAGAATGGCGAAAAACAGTCTTAAATTTGGACAAAGAACACGCAAGAGGTAACTTTATTATGATTGCATTCAAAATGGGATTTAAGCTCTTTTGGCACTTTTATATCGTGATATTTATATAATTTATTATCAAAATATCGGAGATATTGTATTCAATATATATCAAATCTTGATATTTATATTGTTTAAATTTGATTGTTTTATTATAGTACTCAAATAAAATCAGTTAACTATTTCACCCTTTTTTTCAACCTTATTATTACAAACAAGTAACTAGGTAAAAATAAACAAATCATTTGCATGCATACTATAATATGAATATCAAAAAACTGCAACAAATCTGAATAAAGCTCTTTTTATTTTGATGCCTTGATAATGATAAGTCTTCATCTGATGCGCTGAGTCTTCATATCCTAGTGATTGTTCTGTCCATATTAGAATTTTTCCAAAGCCATTAAAAAAATGTCAATTTTGCAGCTATTACACAGTTTAGACTATATCATTCCAAATTATGGAAACGTTCTCTCAATAGATGGGGTGAACGCAATTTTAGCTATTTACATAAAGAAATAAATTCTTGTTTATTTGATCTGACATACCACCATACCATGTATTTGATACGTCCATTGGGGTCCCAAAATAAACTAATAGCAATGAAAATTCTACTACGATAAGAAGGCTCATCCTTATGGGCGTGCATGAAAAGACTGGGAGACTGCCATGCCCTCACAATATTCTACTTCGCGGCGATAACCCTCGGATGATTCGAGTAATTTATGCGCCAAGTTGCCAGTATTACTTATATTACCTTTGGTTAAGGAAGGCCAACAAATAGTTTCCTTGAAAATGGATTTTGGGTATGTGCAGTACGATAATTTTACTTCTTAGGAGAATTGAGTACCACAAGAACGCCAGTCGCTTTATCATCAATCATTTTGTTTAGATTCCAAAAAACAAGAGGGAATGGTGGCAAGGCGTAAAAACAATTATCCTATTTAAATGCAAAGGCGTCAATGAACCTGGATTAGGGATCAAATCCCCAGGATGCATATACGGAGCATTTTGTATTCTTTTAGACACAACAAAATCAACAAAAGTAATGGTGTTCCAAAATGATTGCAGTGTTGTATACTTAAATTGTCTTTTATTCTGTATCTAAGTATCATTCTAGACAAAAATGTAATGGCAATACAACATTACAAGGTAAAACAAATATTTGACAGGGGGGCAACGGAAGGGGGAGATGGGTTAATTTTGAGCATGCGCTGCCGTATGTCCAGTTAAAAAATCAAATAATGAAAATTATTAATGGATTTAAAGCAAGTAAAGAGATAGGTAAGCGTAAAATGAAGAAATTGAGAAAGATTTCTATCTAAATGATTTTTATCTATATATTATATATGACTAATTTTTAGCAACGGTTCTGAGTATTTTTTATACCACTTATCTGGAATAAATAAAAAATTCAAAAATTCCTAATTCCTAGATACTTTATAAGCTTTGTGAAATTCTATTTTTTTCTACTTGGATTAAAAATGTAAACACAAATGAATGAACGTGTTTTATGTTTAAACAAAGCAATTTAAATATCTATGCCCTATTTTCTGAAATAAAACGTGACAAACAAACATCTACAACGGACATCAGTATCAGAAGGGGTGGCCCCTAGCGGGCCTTGCACTTAGGCCACCAATTCATCTCCTTCAGACTAACACGACGCACTGAATCTGGCTCGATCGACGTCACGCAAAAGATTCTGTATCTTGCCCAAGCGAAGGCGGAGCATTCCGTAAGTAGATGGTATGGGGTCTCGTCGTCCTCCATGCACCATCTACACTCCCCCTCCTCTGCAATTCTCAGCAGGGTCAGGTGCCGTCTAAGCCTACAGTGCCCTGTGTAGAATCCTACCAGGGCCCTGCACTCGTTCCTAGGTAGGCACAACAGCCCCCTGGCGAGACTCTTCGCGGGCCCATGTATCATGAGCCTGGTCTGTCTCCCAGGAGCCGTCCGCCATACCTCCTCCGCCCGACTCTCCATCCAGGTCTCCAAGGCTCTTTCGCGAACACACTGAGCACTCCCCACACAGAGATCAGGCCCCAAGTGTCTGCCTGCGTAGCCTTCTCTGGCTAAGGCATCAGCGACCTCGTTACCCGGTACACCCTACAACGGACATAAAACGCAATTACAAATTTAACACTTTTGTTTTGCAGTTATTCGCTAGCGTTTCAAATATACAGTACGTCCATGAATTCTGTCACAAATTCCATGCCCTGTACATTGTTTTTTTTTTATTGCCATTTTCAACATTTTAATTATATAAATTCTAAACGGCTTGGAATAGATCCAAACGGTTTTCACTTAATTAACTCCTGATTTGACCTTACCGACTTTCTCGACAAAATTTTATTTCTATTTAAATAATAAAATACTAGCAGATAGCTTATGAGAAAACAAGGTAGAAAACTTAATTTGGCAACCGACAAAAATGGTATGAGCTTCCAAAAATTCGCAATTTAATAAATCTTACTTGGCATATTTCAGCGTTTGTATCAAAAATTTATTATTAATGTAAATCGAATTTGTGCGAAAATTTATATGCTACTCGTACCTATATATATTTTTTAAGTTTGAGACAAGGATTAAATAAATATGAAACTTTCTATTAATGAATTGATTATATGGTATGCTAACAAAAGTATGCTTTCATTAAAAAAAGGAATAGGTACCTAATAATTATAGCCTTATAGTGTTTCCAAAAAAAAATTACATTTTAGGATGGTGTTTCATATTTTTCTATGCAAAACTATATCCTCAAATATGTGAAAGTTGTTTCTGTACACATTCTATAGTAAATAAAATATATATGCACAAGAACAAAATTATTTTTCGCATAATTTAAATGACAAGGGCCATAAAAGGCTCGCTTAATATCTAAATTTGCATTACAGGATGTCCCGGATGAGAATGCACGACAGGTATCTCAAAAACTATGCTGTATCTCGTATAGATGCGAATTGTGCCGTACTAAATCTCGGAACTTAATGGTTTCAGACTTATTATTTATTTTAAACATTTTCCTGTGTTTACATGAAAACGTATTCCGTCATTGCCACCATTTTCTATAAGGTGGCGTTATCAGATTAATTTAAACACCGACGGTTGGTCTTTATGCGACCATCATCAATATCCTCTTTTTTATCTAATACGGTCTGGTGCTTTTTTATATTTTATTTTCAACCATATATTATGTAATGTGGACATTTCCGTTACTTTCAGTCTTGGAAGTGTCACATTACCGCTAGTTTTTTAAATGTTGCAGTATCTCGAAAACGAATCCTTTTTCAGTAAACCTTTATAAGAAAAAAGTAGTTTATTCTGATGAGATCTATCACATACTCCGATTTTGTAAAGTTCTTAGCAACTTAATCTGGCGCCTAACCTGCATCGATGCAGTAATTTGCAAATTTCTGGAAAACGGTTACCTCTAGAGTTGTTGAGAAAGTACACCTTTTTTCGTAGAAATGTGTAAGAATAAGACTGATTAATAAAATTTCCCAGAATTTAGTCATAGAAAGTTTTGTCAATTGAAGTAAATAATAATAGCGCGTTCGAAGCGCTATGTAAAAACTACTATTAAATTATTATTTTTAATCCTAAAAAACCCTCGGATACCTAATTTTGAGAGAAAATGTTATTATGTATTTGCAAAAGTTACTTACAAAAATCGAAAATAAAATTTCTATTTCGACATCCTGTATCTCCGTAACGGAGTATTTCCGGATATATGTTCATATGAAAAATACTTCATGTTTTCTTATGTAGGATCACCTCCTGGAATTATTCGAGCGGAATTTCTGGACACCCTGTATGAAAGCAAAAGATAAAGATCCCATAAACACAATATCTCCAGAAAAGCTTATTTTTCAATATAGAGGGTGTTAAAATAAATTACACGCTCAAATAATAACACCCAGTTAATTTTTTACAACTCTATTACTTTTTTTAGATAAAGCAATTAATAACAATAATAACAATTATTTTCTTTGTTGACTGTTTCATTTATTACTTTATTTTCCGAAAAAATATGTTCACCACGCACGTCTCTGCTCTGCACAAGAAAAAATCAGTCCGGTAATTACGTAAAAACACGCTTTATTTTTTTGACCAAAATTACACAGAAAGTATGCCGGTATCAGAAAAAATATGTGCCAAATTTCAAATAAATATCTCTAAAACCAAAGGAGCTATCAATAAAAATAATTTTTTTAATCCCTTGATTTACTAGTTTGTAACGCCCTGTAAAAAATATTGTTTGACGTTATTCTAGATTTCAATTTCAAATACAAGTGTCAAGTCTTAAAGAGTTTACTATTTTGCAAAAACACGACTACCTATGTAATATATTTTGGTATAAATAAATTACACAATATAAAATAAAGTATTGGACCAATCAGACTAAAATTAGCAAGACTCATTCCAAAGAAACCTGTTAATAAACATCAAGGAACTCGGATTTAGCGAACATCTCTTCAAATTGATGCAGAGAGCAGTATTCGCACACAATATCAAATAAAGTATTGGACCAATCAGACTAAAATTATTATTACTATTATTATTATTATTATCATTATATATACTATTTTTTTATTTAAAGCAAAAATTATGTTTTTCTGCAATTAGCCATCTCCAGATAATAAGTAGATTTAGATGTATAAAAGCTCAAGTCAAAGATCTTTTAAAACCTACAACTTTTGGAAGGAACATTTTCTCTTACGACACAAGCGGAAAATGTATTTCACAACCCTTTGTTTTTATCAAGGAGAAAAACTAGTTGTCACATTTGAGAATTCAGGCTTATTAGATTATGCCACCCCTAGAATTTGGATCCTAAATATCGATAAACATTTATGCGTCAAATACTTCTATCTTCAACATAATGACGAGACTAGCCTTTCCGCATGTAAATGTAATTTGAAATAAAACTATTCATAAAATATTACCAGAATTAATTATCCAGCGATTTACCAATTCCTCGTTTTTGTAAGGAAACTTAAACATTTTAACTTTTTCTTGACGCGTGTTTATAACCTATAATCAAAGTACTGGTAACTAGCACCAAATACATTTACGACAACTCATTCATAAAAATTCGAAAACTTGCATCCAACATCAACAAAACGCTTGCACCCCCTCCTTATCACGCTGAATCATGAACAAACTTTATCCCGGCAAAATCCTCGCCGCGAGCAAGATTCGTCCCCCACTACTAAATGTAGTGTTGCCCGCCTGTGAGAAAGCAAGGACAGTCCATAGGCGTAGACTTTGAAATTGTGAGTTAATCATAATAATAATTTTAACAAAGTAAATACGTTTAATTTTAAATGACGGTATTTATTTCGGGTGCATTATTTAAAATAAATGTATGTTTTATTTATAGTATGTGCGATTATCAAAGTCGGCGGTTGCTAGATATGGGTTCTGAAGGTTAGTTAACAGAAAATAGTTCATATTGCTAATAAATGCGGAAAGTGACTTTTCCACATAGCGAAGTTAAGGCATGTAGTCGAATGCGGAAAAGTCACTTTCCGCATGAACTGCAAAGACAATTTTAAAATGAGCGCGTGAAAAATACTTATTTGCTTCTCTGTAAGCAAATAAGCGCTCCTAGCAAAAAGCAAAGACCTTTAACCTAAAAATGTCTTTGAGAAAAAGTGTAAAAAGAGTTGTTTAGAACATTCCAGAGATTAGTGGTTGGAATAGGGATATTCCTGACATTGCTCTGGGTGTAGTGTGCACAAACATTGCATGTTTATCCCCAGAGAAAACGGAATCAGCAGTACAATTCAATGCCTGTAGGGGTATTGGCTCTCGGAGCAGTTGTTTCTGCTGATCCAATCATCTCACATGTAGCCCAACACGGGGTTGGTCCAGACGATGGAGCACTCTCGGTTCGAGTGAAGGCTGATGAATGTCTTCTTTCCGGTAGGTGCATCAGGGTATCAATGACATTCATAGATAGTCAGGTTTTCGTGGGTGAAAGCCCACACACGTTCCTCTGATGAGTCCCGAAAGGACGAAACTATCGGGGGGAAGAGTTTCAAAAGTCTCACTCCTGTCGTGGTGTTTTCATTGTGGATATGGAGCTCAAATTGAGCTTGATGAGATTCAAGACATGTCTCCTGGTGTTTTATTCCAAAAACTGATCATTTTCGAGACACAGTTTAAATTCGAAAGTTTTACAGTTTTTTTCCGCTCTACAATATGGTCTCTTCAAATTTTACCTCCGGCGTTTCGTGTTCGGGCCACCATCATCAACTTAATTTTCTTAAATACGGACCTGGATTTTTTATTTCAGATTTTAAGAGCTGATGGTCTCTCTCTAACACATTATGTTCTTATGGAAAGTGCCAATAATATGAATTTTTCGAATGAGTGAGATACGTCATTGGCTTTGGGGCATCAACAGCTCTTACAATCTGAAATAAAAAATACAGGTCCGTATTTAAGAAAATTAAGTTGATGATGGTGGCCCGAACACGAGACGCCGGAGGTGAAATTTGAAGACACCGTATTGTAGAGCGGAAAAAACTATAAAATTTTCGAATTGAAACTGTGGCTCGAAAATGAATAGTTTTTGTAAAAATCGACGAAATATTTTTAGGCATTTTTCATAAATCACTCTGTATTCTAGAAACTAACCGGAATTTGACGACACTGTAGACGGATTCCGAATGGGTATCAAAAAGCGCAACGTTTCTCTAGTTTAATCGACCTCGTAGCACTTACCGTTTCGGAGATAGCAATAGTGGCACACGGTACTTAAG